>JBBYHQ010033028.1:0-33226 GCA_038382645.1 Spergularia azorica | reverse complement strand
GAATTGGGCAATTAAGGTCACATTGGTACCACTTGAGAAAGTACAAGGGTATAATCTGGAACTAAGTTGTAAGTTTGG
Source organism: Spergularia azorica (assembly GCA_038382645.1). NCBI lineage: Eukaryota > Viridiplantae > Streptophyta > Magnoliopsida > Caryophyllales > Caryophyllaceae > Spergularia > Spergularia azorica. The sequence continues at coordinate 33,148 of JBBYHQ010033028.1, read as the reverse complement.
GTATATCCTAGAATTTTGGAAAACACGGGGGTACGAAGATCACGGACGTTTTCTTGAGGTCCTTAACGGACCATGAAAAACGTTGAGGTCCTGATTTCAAAAATATCGAAAACGTAGGACCCTGTAATGGTAGTTAACTCCCATATATCGTATATCGTAAGTAGTATAAAATACATAAATTAAACTCGAAACTCAAAACTACAGCATACGAGATAGTCCGTATACCGTTGACAGGTAAATGAAACTTTTCCATGCACAGCGATTTTCAATGGAAAATGCTTTATACTAAATCATCATTTATACGAGTACTATTTTCGTATCATTACTCCGTACGTTCTCTGTTTCTGAAATTAAAATGTAACGAATTGATCAATCTTAATCTGGTTTGTTAGATGGAAATGTGAAAGAAAAGGACATGAGATGTGGGAGAAGGAATATGTGAAAAAAGACACCTTTGGCATTCTCTGAATCCGACCGAAGTCAAACCTTTTCAGAGAACCACCTGGAGTCACCCTCCATCCAAATTATCTGGCCCGGTCAGCTACCTAACCTCCTTGTTTGACACTCAACTACATTATTAATCTCAGGACTTATTTATAAAGTCTCGTATGAGCCGAACTTCTAATAGCTTATTTCGAGACCGTACATTACAATCGATCATCATTATCAAGTATCAAACCAATCCATTCTTTTATTTCTCCCTCTTTACCCACTCAAACCCCAAACCTAGAAAACCCACTAACTCTCAGTTATCAAATTTCACTCACCATTGTCTCACACCATCACATTTGAGGTGAAATGACTGTTACACCCCTTAAATAGTCAATCTTTCAGCAGCACAGTCAAGATGGTTAGTAAAGAAATACAATTAGCAAATACTTTAATAATAATAATAATAATAATAATAATAATACACGGATAATAAGACACGTATGACGAGTAGTAGTCGAAATATTCCCTGTCTGTTTCTTCTTTCAACACACCATTCATTTCAACCTTTGTCCTCTTCGCTACTAAACATCAACTTTTTTCTACACGACCCGATCCGATTCGGTACAGCATCCATTCCTAGTATAAGCTTTCTTCTGAATTGCGTCATGATGAAGAATACCCGCAACACCATCGTCGTATGTCTCCTCCTCGCCATAGCAGCCGCGTTTCTTGCAATACTCTGTTTCTCGCCATCTGTAGGCGAAACTCTTCACAAGGTACTCTCTAGTAATGCTTTTACTCATTTGGTCTTCAACTGCATTGTTGTCGCAATTGTGTGCGAGGATCGGTACAGATCCTCGAATGAGGAGCATGGTCAAAATGAAATGATCAGCAGCTGTGATGATCTAAAACGGGGTGGTGTTCATGGTAATACTCATGAATACGACAATTATTCTGGGGACGGAAGAAGCTACAACGATGATAGTGATGATGAGGACGGAAGTAGCTACTACGATTACGAAGATAGTGCCTATGAGGACGCAGGTAGATACAGCGATGGTAGTGATGATGAGGACGGAAGTAGCTACTACGACAGTTTTGAAAGGGACGGAAGTAGCTACTACGACTACGATGATAGTGATTATGAGGACGCGGGTAGCTACACTGGTGACAGTGTTTATAAGGACTGAAGTAGCTACTATGATTACGATGATAGTGATTATGAGGACGCGGGTAGCTACACCGATGACAGTGATTATGAGGACGGGAGGGATGATCTAGAGTGGGATGGTGATCATGGCAAGTGTCATGAATACGATAGTGATGATGACAGCAGCGGTGGCTATGATGATAGTGATGATAAGGCCAGCATCAGTAGCCCTGATGGTTATAACGAAGACGATGGCAAAAATGGGTGTTACGGGCAAGTGTGGTGGGAAGACAATGATGAGTATGATTCCGAGTTCGAAAGGAGATTAGAGGCATTTGTTGCTAAGATCATCAATGGATGGAAGGAAGAATGGTTTAGAGATCACAATATGTAGACTTGAGCCATCTTCTGTCAAACATGTGACTTGTGCAAAATTCGGACACGGCGACACCGTACTTGGGTACTTCGGGCAGCTTTCGCCAAAAGTGGTCTGATTATATATGTTTGCCTCACTGATTCTATACATAATCTGTGGTTTGATAAGAAATACTGGTTGATCCTATCATCCCATACAGGGTCCGACTTAATTAACAGGTAGGTGAGCTGGGCGGTCGTCTAGGGCCTCAATATTGTTTCCGGTGCAATGCATCAATGTAGTACATTAATTGGGTTTGGCTCGAAGATGCTCCGTATTTGTTTGGAATTCGAGCCGTGGGCTTGTCTGTGTTCGTTTTTTTTTTTTTAACGTTTTGGCTAACTCAATCTCATTCGCAAAGGTAGCCAGGATCAACCACCTTGATTATGATGTGTGACTGGAAAGAGAAATATTAAAAACTTCGAATTTCGGATAGAACGTGTTTGGGGAGGGGTTAATTTTGAAGTGCCTCATGTTCGCATTCCATGAATCCGAAAGGAAAAATGATCCTTCACGAGAAATAGTTGCAATTTTCATCACATAGTGCACAATTTTCACTTCCATTGAGAAAATAGTGATAGGTTGGGACTTGGGAATATAAATTTCTAAGAAAACGATTTCTCAGTGTGGATCACCCGTCCCACTCCGTGTACCCCTCAAATCATGTGCCGCCATTTCATTATTTTATCTTTTAAAGATTATATTTTTTGGAAAAATTTATGAAATGGTAGCACGTGATTGGAGGGGTACACGGAGTGGGACACGAAAATGGGACGGGTGATCCGCACTGACGATTTCTCCCCAAAACCAATCAAAGACTTAAATAACATTTTTTTTGTCAAACCAAAATTCCTCGACCTTTACAGTAAACTACTACAAAATTTCCCCCATCCAAAACATCTGGACCGTTCACCCACAACTCCTTGGCCCTCAAGTACCTAGCAACCCATTATTCTATAAGAGCTAACTTTCACATCAATTTCTTGGAGTATATGGCTTGAATACCTTCCCTAACAGATAAACCGAATCATATATGGAATATCCAACCAGGACAACTTTATTACTCCTAAGGTAGGTTTCTAAACGTGGCAGAAACCGCACGTTAGTCTCAACGAGTAACATGTATCAAAAGGGGTTAAAGACACAAAAAAGACAAATCCTTACGAACCGTCATATCAAATAAGGGTAGGGTAGTCCAACGCTGCCATGGTAAATTTTTGAGAAGCCGGCTACTTATCTACAAAAATAACGCACACTTGCTCAACGTGTGAGGTGTGCCAAAAGGACTTGAAGAACTTTCCTAATGGAGGAATCAACTCTCGTATCCAACAAGGGTACTCCAAGCCTATCCAAAGTAAATTTTTGAGAACATTTGATTTTTTCCCCTAATAAAAGAGGTTAAAATTCGCCAGTGAAATATAAAATTCATGGTTTTCGATCCAAAATGTTCCTAAAATGGAAACGGCAACGGAAATAACACATTACAGAGTATTCTTTTAAGGCACTTTACACGTCTGCGCCATGACTTATATCACGGAATTGACATTATCAACACTTTTCTGTCTTAAATATTTGGAGTAAACCCCAGCAGTTGTTGCATCACCATTTAAAGACTATTTAGCCCAACGCTATACCAAAAAAAAAATAAAAAAATAAAAAAATAAAAATATTACGAGAATCATAGGAAAGATTTTCCGCATGTTTAGGATAATACCCTTTAAACAATCTACAACTATGTGTATAAACTTTAAGAGTTTATGTTCAGGGCAACCGCCCTTTTACAATCTACAACTATCTATTCAAAGTTTGAGCAATAATACAAGTCGGAAAACATTAAAAAATACGATACGAAATTCTTTAGTACAATTTAAAGACATGCATGATGTATACATGCCAATGTATAATTTCGACGAAATCCTCCTTTGGGTAGTTTGGTCAAATCAAACATTCCCTTGTATAAAGACAGCGCCTCGGCACGCTGCAGCACAGCATGCAACCTTTTCTAGCATAACAAGCTAACTAAGCTAAAACATCATTGTAAACACTAAACACCCTTTTCAGACGGAGCATGAGGATTACCATTACCAGCAAGAGAGTAATCGTATTTCTCCTACTCGCCATAGCCACCCTTCTAGCTACACTTCTAGTAATACTCTGCTTTTTGCCAATCATAGGCGGAAATCTTCCCAAGGTAATCTCTAGTAACCTTTTCGTTCACTTGCTCTTCAACTCCTTAATTATTGCAATTGTGAGCAAGGAACGCTGCAGATCTGCGAGCGATGAGCTCAACATGTTCTACAATAACAACTTTGCTCATGAGGAGCATGGTGAAACGAGCAGCTGTCATAACGAATGCAATGTCTACAAGGATGATCTAGAATGTGGTGGTGATTATGGTGAATGTCATGAATACGACCAATATGATAGTAATGATGACAGCACCACGTATGATAGTGATGATGACAACAACAGTATCTACAGCTATATTGATGATGACAACACCAGTAGCTACAACAATAGTGATGATGAGGATAGTAGCTACAACGATAGTGATGATGAGGAGAGTAGCTACGATGATAGTCATGGTTCCGATGGTTATGATGAAGACGATGATGATGATGATGACGGCAGTTATGGGGATGTGTGGTGGGAAGACGAGGAGGATGAAGAGTATGATTCCGAGTTAGAAAGGAAGATAGAGGCCTTTATTGCTAAGGTCATCAATGGATGGAAGGATGAATGGTTTAGCGACAACATGTAAACTTGAGCCACCCTCTACCCAACATGTGACTGATTCAGGTTACGAAACTAGACTAGGGACTCTTTTTACTTCCTGTCTGGTGTGCTATGTTCATCTATAGACCAGTACATATTTTTGTTTTTCCTGATGCCGTGAACTCTTTTTTTTCTGCCCTAATTCCGGCAGCTTTCCTGTAAGTGGTGACTATTTTTCTGTCTCACTGATCAGCACCTAAACATACTCTATTGTATAGTAAGAAATAGAGGTGGATCCTATCATCCTATGTATGTATTGAACAATTGTTGTACAGTTCAGCAGAATGTAAGAAATATCACATTATTCTGGTCATGTACCAAATATAAAGGGAAGTGTATCATTATAATGCAAAGAAGTTAATCCATTTCATACAACTCCTATGTGACAGATCTAAACAAAACATAGACGACGTGATGAATCGAACAAGAGAACCATGCATCAACTATGATTCTATGAAGCTTAATTATATGATTAGTAAGTAGTAACACACATTTTTACCAGCTCAATTACATCCATACAAGACTGAACAGTAAAAAGACTCAAAAGTCAAGATATGCAGGACATTGACTGGAATGCTCAATAAAGTGACACATACACTAACCAAGACCTGCTGTTGAATCTTTGCGAGGGGCATCAGCCTTAATCCGAGGTGGCCTCACCACACGATCAATAAGCCCATACTCAAGAGCCTCTTGCGCATTGAATCGCTTTACACGACTCAAGTCTTCATTAATCTGCACATCGCAAAACAACGATCGAATCAGTAGGAAGATAGGGCAGAAGACACTATAAATCCTTGCAAGCTGAAACATATCATCTCAAAAAAGCAATAGGAGCATGCCTTTTCCACAGTTTGGCCTGTGTTTTTAGCTAGCTCCTTATACAGATAATCTTTGACTCGGAGAAGCTCATTAGCCTCATTACGGATATCATCAGCCTGGAAAATAAACGAAGATAAAATGAGAAACTGAAATTAACAGAATAACAAAATCATGAAAGCTAAATGGTCCTCGATTAAGAGGAACACTGAACAAAAAATCTCATATACAAAAGGAATAAAGGCATACCTGGCCACGTGCAGCACCAGCAGGGGATTGTAGCGCAATTCGTGACAGAGGCATTGCGAAACGTTGGCCCTGGGTAATCAAAAATAAGTTTCGACATATTTCTTTAACACAAACAGCAAATTCTAGAAACTTATCTTGAATCTTCTTAAAATAACAAAACTTAAGCAAAGTCGAAGTTGAACAGATGCCGTATACCAAGTATAATCATATAATTTCCCTTGCAGAAAAAAAAATTGGTACAATCATATCTGAGAGAGTACTCAGAGTTGTATCACTAATCCCTAAACCCTTTTGACCCCCTCCAAGTAAACAAATAAAAAATAAAATGTTTGGGGAAAGTATCATTAGATTAAGGGCTTACAATCAAAACAATTAAGCAACAAGAATCGTGAATTTTTAAGCGAGCAAAATACACTTCCATGGAACTAAGAGCAAGAGACATTTGAGTAAACAGCGATATCTACCCCTCCCCCCCCCCCCCCAAAAAAAAAAATAAAAAATAAAAAACAAACAAAAGAAGGCTGAGTGGAAAGAAAAAATTGTCAATTATGCTTGTCAATAGAGAACAAATTCAAAAGAGGGAACACGATGCTTAATACTTTAAAAATCCTAACAAATTATGGTTAGATGGAAACCTAATCACCATTTAATAGTTCCTTCCATCTCAGGCACTATGGTCCTATATCCTAAGCAGCAAAGAGGACATAGTGGATTTTGCATGGGCTGCTACGTTATTGCTGTACATCTGCTATTATTTCTTTCCTAGGAGTTTATAGGCTATTCTGTGGGGGGAGGGGTAGTGGCTTAATGGAGTTTGGCCCATAAAACGTCTTTAGGGTATTAAGTCCGTAGGGGACCAAAGGTTGCAAAACCACAATGCAGATCATGTAGCTAATCCCCCTCTTTCTAGTATCAGCCTAGAGCCCTAGACCCACTGCCTCTTTGGGATGTAGACATACCATTTTCTTCAAACAGAGTCAAAAAGATCCTCGTAAGTGCTCGTCTGAGTGGATTTATCCCAAGTCAGAGAGACCTCAAGTTTTAGATTTATCTCACCATGTATAAGGATGCTATTCCATCATGACACCTCATTTCATATTTCCAGAATTGAAACAAAGCAGTAAAAATCGAATGAGCATGAAACACGTTATATTACTTTTTCACCAGCTGTTAGGAGGAATCCAGCAAGATTATAAGCATAACCAACACAGTGTGTTCCAACTGGACTTTTTAAGCTCTGCATCGTGTCATAGATTGCCATGCTTGGTGTAAGCTGCAATAACAGAAATAAATAAAATCCAATCAGAATGGAACCTCTAAAGGAACAGTAATTCAGACAAACTAATTACGGTAATCTAGCACAGATAACTCACATCCCCACCAGGACCATTGATATACATATATAATCTCTTGGAATCATCAATACTGTCCAGATACAACATTGTCGCCAGTATTTGGTTGCTGAATTCTTCATCTATATGTTGCCCAACAAAGATGACACGCTCGCGGTACTAGCAAGCAAGAGAAAAAAAAATGAGTGTAGTGAAAATATGTTCTGTTAAAAGCAAGGTCATCTATGAGACTAGATTGAAGACCACTTCATCCATGTTCTTTAACAGAAATAACAAGGAACATTTAAAATATATGAATCTTGATCTCAATAATTAGATGGACTAGAGAAATCAGGACATATCCAGTATTCTAGTTGATCATATGTAAAGCTCACAGCTACGACTTATGTTTTTATCTTGGGGTGGGGGGTACGGTGTTGTGAATGAAGGTGGAGGCCAAACAGCCGCAGATCGTTGAGGATGTAGATGAGAGAAACGATAACTTTCAATACTTACAAGGGCATTCCATAGATCCACCCACTGCCAAGTTCCCTCACCAGGGGTTCTATACGGTACTCTTGGGGTTCCTATCGGCATCATATTGACTCTTCCTCGTGTAGGTTTACCACCAATTCTGGAACCAAAGAGAAACAGATGTCTCAATCATATGAACTTGTAAAGAGAGGACGAGAAGCCAATGCAATGTATACAAACACATATTGCAAGAAAGACTTTCAACACTCAAGAGCCCTCGATTTCAACACAATGCATGTACAAGCCACCACATAAGTTAAATCCGCATAGATTTTCAGTACCCAACTACCCAATTCGACATATAAAGTACTTGCAGTAGCAGTGTAGCACTCACACTCACGACACCCTTTCAGACTTTCAGTAATGTTGAAGTCTATTGCACACCATTTAAAAGATACCCAGAATGTCAAGGTTGAAATCTCGTGCTACCATCATACATTCATATGCATCAGGGATGACAAATACTGGACGAAGGTCTGGATCCAAGGTCTAGACCTGAATGTTTTCCATCTTATTGCTAAATTGAAGATTCAATATTCACATAATATCCTGCCATCCACAGTTTTCAAAGTTCGAACATAAGACGTTCTACAACTAGATGACCAAATGCACAGGTCACAATTCGCGTATCTACATTTGGAATGAGGCTCTCTGCCTAGAAGCATGAAGCATCAGCCAGTCGAAATTTATTCAATCCCCTTAATTCAAGTCATATATCGAAAATCTACATAACGCAATTCGGACACTCAGAAGTCCATAATGATGCAACCTTACTCCTAACTCGCCGGACAACAACCATTTGCAAAACATAATACTAACAATCGCAATCGTTTTCTCGAAAAGAATTCGCATTAAGCTACATCTTGATCGTATTTCAGTCCTATAATTCTATGTTCAGACAAACTATTCCATTCTCAATCAACCACAACAAAATTACAGAAAACACCGAATATTCAATTCAACATAAAAAAAAAAAAAAAAAAAAAAAAAAAAAACAAGGAAACAAATTGCGAAAAAATTGCGAAAAATAACCTGGAATTAAGACTCTTAGAAACTCTATCATAGAATTCGACCGTCAAATTAGGTCTCGCGCTTACAAATGGACCTACAAAATTTCACATAATAAAATCATCATTAACACAAAATCAAATCCTAATTAAATTAAAAAAAAAAACAAGATTACGATGAATCGAAGATGAAGATAATTACTTGAAGATTGCGTTTTAAGGCCGACGAATACTTTGGTAGCGCAACTACAAAATAAATTAGCGTATAAGATAAGATACATAATCAACCAAAAATTAAGAGCATAAATCACTGAAAAATGAAGAAATAAGAGGAAAGAGAAACCTGAGAGAAGGAGGAGAGAGAACGGTTCTAGCGTGAAGGCAGGAAGTGGAACCAGACGAGTGAATTGGGACTGCCATTTTTGGAAGCTCTGGAAAATTTGGGAAGGAGGAGAGAGAAAAGTGAGAGTGGAGGGGGAAATGATAATGAAGACTGAAAAAAACTGAAAGAGGTTGTTAGTTACTGGGCTTTAATTTGATTGCATATGTTAATTCAGCCCAAAGATTATGCGAGTTCGGAGAAATGCTTATAAGACGATTTGATCATAACTTAAACCGGAGTATGTTTTTGAGTTGTATAAGATGCGACTACACGATTTGATTCAAGATGATCGATTGTCAAACTACAAAGCTGTACCGAGTTCTGAATGTGCTAGTTTTATGCAAATCAACTTTGGCAGCGGGCGGAATCCGGTTATTTTAAATTTTATCACATTATATAAAAATATGTGCGGTAAAAAAGATATATCACACCATCTGAAGTGATTTTTACACTTCTTCGTGTGAGAGCACCAAACTTCATATCCTCCATTTACACGAGCGGGCAAATAAACTTTTGGGGTGTTACAGTAGCACCTCGAACATAACTGAATGAGTACGACACCATCTCCCAAACCAGAAAGATAGAAAATACACAAGAGAAACAATTAGAAAGAGGCAACATTTGGCTATGGCCTCATTATGTAAGGAATGGCTACGTTAAAATGAGTATTGATTTCAAAGGAAAAATGGACAGTGATATAATCAAAATATTTTCAGTACATGGAGCAATAAGAGGTACATGCCTAATGAACTGAAAACTACAAGCAACTAAGACAGACACGATTGCACAAGCGCAGGTTGAAATGAGAAGATGGCAGTCTTCTAGTCGTGTGAGCTCAACGGGAACATCATCACAATCTAGTTAGTAATGCTCATCATCTTCTAACGCGGTCCAGATCATCCTGCAAAAGATTTCAGAAGATTTAATGGCAATTTCCTGGGGGAAGACGAGAAAAGATAGAGCATCTAGCCAAAAAAAAAACAAAGAATAGAGTAAAGACTCTACCAGAATAACGAGAGGAATAGGATAGACAAAAGATATCCAAGTTTGAAGAGACGCTTCTTCTTTTCCCAACTCAGTAGATTGAAGATCTCGGTTACATCTACCAAATGCTTGTTGTTCATGTACCTAGATATGGAAGCAGGTCAAAACACATACGAACTTAAGCAAATTTTGAGCGTAATCAATTGATCATTGCAAAATAATTCTTCTCCAACATAAGAGCGTTGAGAGTTAGCTTGGACAGCCAAAAAAAGGTGGGAGGAGGGGGGGAGCTCAGATCATTTCTGTATCACCAGAACGAAGACATGAACTCCTCCGACTTGAATTAACAAGAACCCACACCATGAGGTAGACATTGGTATTTTAGACAAACACCATCCCACAACTCATCTCATTCTTAAGATGATATACGTAAGCAACTTGAATAATAGAGAATAATAATTTACTCCAAAAACTACTCTATTAGCAATCACACATTAAAACTACATTTGATACCATAATCACACCAAGAAAAGGCGGCAACATTTAGACACGGGGGTAATGTTGTTGTAGTAGTTGCTCGAAGCATAACCAAAACTTTAACAGAACTAGGTAACTCTGACTATATGAGGCACCAGCACTTGCCTCTCAATGATACAACAAAAAGAAAATGGATTCCTCAACACAGAGTAGTTTGAGGAAACCCATAGCATAGTAAATAAACTATAATTGACCAACAGACTTCAGAAAGCCCATTTCAACCAAGTCATGAGGCATGACCCCGACAACAGTTCACCCATGTGTACAAGAGACAAGCTCAAGTATACCAATTAAGTTCTCTGAATTGAATGTCTCTCTTGAGGCACCAAAACCTTAGCAACTCATCAGAGAAACTGATTTTGCAACATGATAAATAAAGGGACCATATATGTAACCCGCAAGAGTACATACTATGACAGCCAAATCGAAGGAATAAGTTAGAAAGGCGAACAAAGAGCTTATCGCAATGTCTGAAGGAGGTATTGATTCGTGGTCTCATGAAAGGAATACAAATAGACCGAGTATTCTATTATTCTTCAAGAACATCAACAATATCCTAAAGGTTTCTGCCTAAGCGATGTGGCAAGGGAAAATGAAAATCATAGAGAGCATTACTCCACTCGACATTTAACAAAGATTTAACATCATGATGAGATTCCACAAAGAAAGCACACAAAATGCACTAGCAATTCAATTTCCATATGCTCATTGCCTAAGAGTAAGAGCCCGTCACCCAAAAAAAAAAAAGAGTAAGAGATCTTACGATGTAACATTGTAGTAGAGATATGGCACACACAAAAGCGCCATAAACCAATGGCCGGTGACAAGAAAGAAGAAAAAAAGTCCTCCTTGTGCTATAAATTCAGGTATCACCACTTGGTTTATTCTAGTTGCTGAGTCATATGGGTTGATGTAATCGAACTCTAGATCCGCCAAGCACATTAGCTGCAAGATTGTAATGAATAGTAAGAAACAAAACATCCAAAAAACTCTTACCGTAGACAGGGACAAACGAGAGAGACCATTCAAACAGAAGGGAATTTGCCAATTTGTTATATGTGACAATTGAATCAAATTTTGTCATTGGAGGCTGCAAACCTAACAACTGATATGCTGGGGTGTCAAAATTATGCACCACATCTCGCATGTTTGCTTCAAAACACTAGAGGGAGAATTCAAAATCTGCTTTCCACTTCCAAGAAGCGAAGTAGGAAAAGAGAGTACGCCATCTAAATGTGTTTATCTTCAAAACAGTCCCCAGACCCCCTATTTAGTTCCTTTATCACAGACCAGATTGGGGGGGGGGGCATTAAATCTTAAAAGGAATGAGGAAAGGTCTTACTAACAAAACACCACCTAATCTTTTGCCATCGGTGGTTCACTCTCTTCCAATAGTTCCTGCTCTCTAGAAAAACATAGCCACCCACTATTTATCTTTTATCAAAGTGTCAATAATAATCTCAGACCCCAAGTTATTCTGAAACTAAGATTTTGTTGTTGTATACTCCGTATTTTGTAACAGCTACAAGAATAATATGTTATCATTACATTACGCCCTTCCCAAGTTCCTTTTCAAACTGTGGCTGCCGAACAATATGTGTGAGTGTTCTGAAGCAAATAGCTAGTCCTCCCACTTCACTAAACATCACAAGCTTCGTCAGCTTTAGATTATTAACTACCTTTTTACTAAGGTGCAACAGAAAATAACTGTTATGAAGTTCAGTTCAAGTGTAACCATTTTACATTTAAAGCAGCTCTAGATCAACATCATCTCCAGCATTAACAACAACTGCTTATGGCAAGGTAGGGTGGTCAGATATACGCAGCCATAGTAGCATAATTATAACATAGAGAGGCTCTTTCTGGAACAAATATAATGAGAAAGTCATCTCCAAAGAACAAAAAAGCCCCCGTTAACAAAGCATACAGAGATATCCTAGACCTTCATCCCCCAAAGAACTCTATTAGTTCTGGAAACCTATTGGAGTCGAGGACCAAAAGCTGATTCCTAGAAAGGAAAGCCCTGACCAGACTTCTCTCCGAATGCAGTACACTATTCTTTCTGCCCTTTGGTACATCCTACAATTCAATCTTCCGCGGGATCTCCTTCTTGAATTCTCATCATTACTCTTTTTATCCTAGCAAATTATAGCAACAATAACATGCACTCCACCACACACAACTTCAATCCCAACCCAATTCAAACAGTTACTCTAATCCAACATTCGATCCCATAACACGCAATCAAACATCGAACACATGGAGAACCGCCAAACAAAAGTCCCCAAACTCATATACCCCTTTTTATCAAAATAAAATTCTGCTCAACTAATCCCCTAAGCAGCATACTCCGCACTCGTTTTCGCTACACCGCGTACTGATTATTCCATATTCAGCCAGAGTAGCACCCGAAATTCATCTAAATTAAACGTTAATCCCACAATTTCTCAGCGTATATATCACTTAACCGGTGAAAATTAACCGTAGGGTCATAAATTCAACTTTCTAATTATGTCATATGCCAAAATTTGACTAAAATCATCAAAATTAAGCTACTATAATTCACCATACAATAAATACTAAAATTAAAATTCAACATCAAATGTAAATTAATTAAGCGATCGTAAATAAATTCATAATATTAACAAGCAACACACAAATCAATAAAATTAATAAGGAAAGGTAGGGTTTCCCAGACCAAAAAAAAAATGAAAAAAAAAAGTGGAGGAGAGAGAAAATGAACCTGGTAGACGACGAGGACGAGGAGAGCGATGAGGATAAAAAAGGAAATCAGCCATCCGAAGAGGGCCACCATATCCTCTACTTTTCCACGCTTCTTTTCTAATTCTCCGGCGGATAACGGCGGTGGTTGGTGGTGATGCGCGGCGGCGAGAGGTGGCGATAGGAGATGAAAATGAAGTGTTTTTACGGCGGCGACACGAGTTTGAGTTTCGCACGTAGACTTTGTGTTTGGTCGTGCAACGGCAAAAGAAGAGTTTCGGGAGACAGCGAAGATGACTTGGGTTTATTATTGTGAAGACTTTCCTAATTACAGTATTAGACACAACTAATCCTTGGTTTCTAAGTACTTTTTTGGGTTTTTAGTAAAGTGGAGCAAGTTTAACTTTATGTACGAGTCGAGTACCAAATTACTTAGGTTAAGAAGTGGAGTAGTACTTTTACGAATCGGAATAGGCGTTGGAGGTTCGAATTGACGAATTTCGTCTTGTACGTCTTATTTCGCTAATATGAACAGAATTACGGTACGATTAGATAGACGTTAGATATATACTTTGTTATGCATGCTAGTTTATATTAGAGGATAATATGATTAAGATATTGTACTAGAGAAAAGTATAGTTGACTTAAATATTTAATAGTGGAATAATTCGTGTGATTATTATTGATATACAATATAACGAGCATAATATCGTTGACATGAATACAATATTTATGCCAAAACTATATTATTCTCTAGTAGTTTATTCGATGTCTATCTTTCAACTTGAATTTTCATAATTATTTCAGTAAATTTTACATATGACCAAAGCGTAAAATCAACATAGGTACTTGTAGGACATACTAGTACTCACTAGCGTAAAAATTTTCGGGTGTAGAATTACGATAATTAAGAGACAATTGATGGCGTGGTCGAACTTCAAGATACTTTGTTCACCTTAAGTCCTCTGTCCCAACTGAATTTGGTCTAAACGACTAGCATGACTACCACAGTAGTACCCAAGGCCAATCGGCTTGAGCAACTCACTACTACGCGTCTACGCATCTATGCCACGATACGAGTCTTGGAGACCATGTTCGAGTACACTAGTACTTTCATCTTACTCATGGATTATTGAGTGATCTCAAAGCTCCATCGTAGAAGTCCGACTATTCTAATTGGATAGCTATATTACATATCAGACGACAATTGTCATTTGTTCGTGCTTGCTTGCAATACTTCATAGTAGGATATCCATAAGCAGCTTGACTAGCAGAAATTGGAATCTGAGTGTACACTTGCTTCTTTGCTCGGAGCAGGCTCCCATACTGGACTTACTGTTGGGCTTTCGGCACATAAAGAAGTTTCTCGAGCCCAAGTTCATAATCTTCTCATCCACGTCCAAGCCTGCCAGATTGCAAGTTTAAGAAGTTGCTTAATTAAGCCAAACGTCTGAAATTTAGGGGCTCATTCAGTATCGTTTTTTTGTTTTTATATTCCTTTTTTTTTTTTAATCCCGCTTCAGAACCAATGGGGTTTTGTTTTGCAGTTGTCGGTTTTCACTAGCAATTTAAAGTTAAATGACAAATTTTTGTGGTGCAAAAAAACTAAAACAGGAGCCGATAGTGATACCGAACGAGAAAACAGAAGTGAGAGTAAATCACAATATTAGAGCATGGTAGTGCACATAAAAGAACGGGACTTACTTTCAAGGCTAAAAGCAGAGTAATGAAGCTCAAAACAGCTAGAATCACTCAGCTCAGTCATCAATGGCCTTCTTTTCTCCCTTCCGTACACCTCCAACACCGCCTTCATCAACTCTCCAACGGTGTTATCCGGCGACATAATCAACTGAACTGGCCCTATACTTCCTTGTATCGCCACCTTAACGAGCAGCTTCGTTAACCTCTCATCGGTCGTCCGAGGCGAGTGTGGGTGCATAGTTATCAGCTTACGTAGGTTTTACGGTGATGTTGCATATATGTAACAAACTAACAATATGGAGTATATATCAGTATATTTTTTCGGTGCTAAGCTAATTTAATTCTATGATCAACCAACATATTGTTTGCCTAATGTGCAACACAACACAAGCACATTTTATGGATTTTGTAGTAGTATGATTGGGATTTTGTTGTGCGCTGGGAATAACTACAAAACGAAGTTTCTGAGAAAGCGTTATACGATAATAATCCAGATTGTGCCTGCCTCTTGGAATTGTGTGGTGTCATGCTTTTTGGTATGTGATATGATTTATCAGGAGATGTTTGTATGTTACAAGTTTCGTGGTGCATTATCAATCTATTGTGAATTTTGCTTCTATTTTTTCGCTTAAACTAAAACAAGGGGGAGATAAATGCATACTCCGTGTATAAGGTGTTACGACTTACGACGCTTGATTGTTTGAGTACCATGGAAAATGGATTATGTTTTCGTGTTCATGTTTGAGACTATTATCAAATTTGTCACATGGGTGGGGTGACGATCATATTATTGACACGAACACGAAATCGACAACCCGACCTATTTCCCTGCCAGGCCTGAGGCCTTGTATCGAATGGGGCACAATGTTTGGGCCTCTTTCACCTAAACGGAAGGAGATGTGCTTAAGGTCATTGAATTGGTCCGTTTGGGCTGAACCGTAAGCACGGGCCATGCATTCCGAGAAGTGTCTGAAAATTCACTTGCAATAGCACAAAGTTTTCCAAGTTTGATGAAGAGTGAAGACTAGTTAAAAAAAAAAATGAGAGAAATTAGAAGCGTGTTGATGAATGCTCATGATAATTGATGACGAATTGACGATACGGGTGAAATTCACGAGTCTTTGAGAATGGAGGTAAATGTGTATAGTACGTTTTGCTACCACGTATTTCACGAGGGAGAGTACCCGTCGTATTCACAAAATATATGGGGCACTATATGTACTATGGAGTGCATTCGTAGTAGTGGGTACATTTAATTTCATGGTGTGCTCCAATGAAAATGGATTATTTACTTGAGTCGTGGATAGGTGATCTATTATACAGACTATGTATCCGTGGTCATTTTGTCGTCACTTATATTTCACGAAATGAAAATTGTTTAAGAAATACTCATGAACTCTTATGAAGTGTTTTCATATACACGATTTGATTTTTTTGTTCACAATCTCACAAAATTTCGCGTATACGCATAAATTTTATTGGGTAATCGTATCGTTTATCCGAGCTTTCTAAGTGAGTAGTATCTACACAATGTTAATTAAATCGCGCGTAATTGTTTGACAAAAATGCAAATTAAACTCTTGAGACATACTCCAATTACAATATACATGATGGATAAAACATGAGTGATACATTGAATTGGGACAAAAGCCAAGTAATATGATTAGGAACATACAAATAAAGTTGATACTATGTAATAATAATAATATGAAGTAGATGAAAAAATAAGTGGACAATATGGTAGCAATCATGTCTTTTCCTGTTCGTCGAAAATATCAAATCCTACTTGAGATTATACGACGAGGAAACATAACAACTCCCACCATATTCCTCCAAGTTAATTATGAGTGATGTTTTTGTACGGGGTCACGTGCGATCTTCTGTATGAGCACGTGAGCTTCCGGAATGATATACAGAAGTATTTACAACGTGGTAATTAGGGATTAGCCATTTAATACTAGCTAATTATTGTGTTAATTAAACTTTCCTCGTGTGCAGTGATGTGGTCAAGCTGCTGTCAGTATAACGGTCTCTGATTGGAATTGGATTGTTGTCCGACTTTGTGTTCTTCAGAATTAATACTACTTGCAAACGGATTTGGATCCCATGGATTTTTGGAATAACTCCATGGGGTGGAGTTGGGTGAATCACAACCACTCGTCTTAATATCAATGGCCAAGATCAATTCCTCTCATCTTCTCTCACCTCAAGGTTCCCTCTCTTCTCATTTTCTGATCTTCTCTCACCTCAAACCCCACAAACAACCACCCCCCTGATAGCCCCAATTAAGGCCCAGAGTGCCGCCTTCTGACGGGACTGATGGTGGCCGGACGGTGGAGATAGGGAGGGTGAACGGTGGTGGTTTTAGGGGAGTCGTGGTTGCAGTGGGGAAGGGGAGAGATGGTGAAATTAGTGATAGTAGTATTAGGTGGGTGACGTGGAGGCTTCCCAACCAAGTTTTACGACTTCACCCCGTGGAGTTTTGGAGTAACTCCATGGGAGCTGCACCCCTTGCAAATGTATTGGTCGATTGTAGATGTACTTTGAACTTCTATCGATCAATTGTTTAGTTCATTAAAATTCGTATTTGAACAATGACATTATGATTAAGTTCATATCACTAGCTAGCTCTTGAATCTCGAGTTTTATATTTGAATAAGTGGATGTATCATGTTGAGATCATTGCCTCATTGAATTAACTGAATAAGTAATAACATTTTGCGCGTAAAATCTTTATGTTACCGATGAACATACAAATTTAATCAATATCTTCTGGCCGGATCTCTAGTCACGCTCTTTCACACATTATCGGTTGTCTTTGTCTATTAGAGGTTGTGCCACAATCGAATATACCACATACACTAATTAACAAGGATTTATAAAACAAGTTGAAGGTTAATTACCAGCACTACATACTAATCTACTATACTGATCGAAGTGCATGTATTATGTATATATGCTCAAATTTAAAATGGCATAGTGTGATTAAGTTAAATGTACCATGTGAAAGCAAGGTTGATCACATAAAAAGCAGCTACCCTTTTAGAAAGAAACTGAAACTACCATGATAATACAATTTTCTAAGTCAATGAAGTATAGTAATTATGTAATTTCTATACCTAAGCAAATAGTAGGTGGTCCATTGACTATATTAATCTTTATAGTATATAGTTGCATTATATTTATGTACCTATAAATTCTCTAGCAATAAACCCCATTCCAAAATATGATAATTCTAGGATTGTGCTTTGTTTGTAGTTTTGTACCTAATAGATTAAGTGGCGTGGTTCTAATGACTAATGTAGTATGATTAAGTAAGAAAAATTAATGGCACTTTTGATAGTGGGGTACAAAAATGTCTTCTTTAATTACCTACAAAACTAGGTTGCTTAAGGAGTAGATGGAGACCTTTAATGACTAGCCAATCAATTTGATTGATAAAGACTCTTTTTGCTTGTGGATGTATGATCTAGTATTGCATACTCTATACACAACTTCTTTATGAAGCAACAAAATGTGAGTGCTATTGTTTTTCTACATAAAATTCTCAAATTATATTCGAAGTACTAGCTAGAAAAGAAAAATTAATACAACTAGTAGTACACTCCAACAAGAAGAACTATTTTTTCATACAAGTCACAAAGCCGAGTGATGAGGTGATTACAACAAATGCAAAAAGAAAGATTTGTTTATACGAGATTAAATGATAATAATTTGATTTAATAATCAAATTCCAAAGAGACTTAGCACATCATGTTTTAAAGCAATGAACATAATGTACACCTTGGGAGTTGGGATGACTCGAGGCATATGCGTGATAGATTTGTACAATTGTTATTTTCGGCTCAAAAATGAAAATGTTCACTTTGGTTCATTGATGATTTGGCACATAGATTGACCAATGAATAGACACAACCCAGCGTGGAGCAGTTCAAAACGTGCGTGGTAATATTCTTGGCCATGAATATTACAGATTAATATAGAGTGGTACATAGGGTTGAGAGATGTTGGCGTGGAGCAGTTGTTTTGTGCTCTGGAAATATGGTTGCCCTAAAAGAGTAGTTGAAGAAAAGCTGATACATACAACAGCAGCCCTCCAGAAATAGAAATGCAGAGACCAAGAACACAAGGATGAGGGTGTAGTAGTCAAATTCTTATGACATCATTCTCAACAATACATACAATCAGCCTTATTCGATCAGGATGATCCAACTGCAAAATCTCCAAAAAGCAGTGCATCATAATTTATCAAATCCCTCTTTTATCAAACCCTCAAAAAAAAAAATCCCTCTTTTATCAAATTGGCATGATTTTTCTATCTTAGTTTGGGGAATGAACTGCAAATTACCCAATTCTTGGTCCATCATCACATGCACTAGGGTTGGTGATGAATAGTATAAGCTGGCTCTAGCTTTCTTTTTAGTACTCTTGATATTGTGATCATAGTGATGCAATCTTTTGCATCGAGTACTAGTGTACTACTAGTCCATGTTAAATAGTTAAAGTTTAAATGTTTACTAGTTTAGTAATGCATCGACTTAGGACGACTTTTTACAGATGGAATTCAACTCTTTAATTTAGTCGAATAACAAACTACCAAAGAACCAAATCTTTTATAATCGAACACTTAGTAACCCGACTCCTGTATATAAGGATTATTTTGACAACAACCTTGCGGCTCGTGATATATAACCTACTCCAATTATAAGGGTATACATAGGCCTATGACATTGTATTGTGGTTCAATTTTTGGACAGTGCAGAGGCTCATACATACGTGAGTAGGACCACTAAGAAAGTCCCACAACGCTCATAAATAAGATTTGAACAAACTATTTCGGAGGGACAAGGAAAACATGAATAGAAGAGAGATTGGGAAAAAGGGGGTTGAATGATAATGTAGACATGTAGTATCATTGGGGAGAGGCAAAGATTCTTGTAGAACGAGGAGAAATATCAAATATGTGTGTGTCGTCCTTGTACTAATCATTATCACTCCATATGACATACTATCCCATTTCCCACATGTTAATTTAACCCTCGAAACGAAATATGTTTAATCTTAAATACATTAGCTGTGAATGAACGAGTACAACTAACTACATATTTCAAGTTTGTATGACAATGCAAGAAATGGAACGATGTTGTCATGTTGGTTTTGAGAAATAATACCGCCGTACTTGTTCTATTGCTCGATTCAAATTCGGACGTAAAAATACATGAAGGAAGAAGGTACACTTTAGTAGGTAAGCAGTCAGATTAGTGAACCCCCTGCCGACAGGGAAAAATGAGTCGTTGCAAACAAATTGATGTGCCCTCGTTCATTCTCCTCCTGGCTTAAAGGCTTTTTGGTTCTATAATTATACTTCCTTTCTATACTTTTCTACCCTCTACCAATAAAAAGTGTAAGACCCCCAATTTTGATTCTGCACCCTTTCACTGTTTTGTTTCCTTGTCTAATTAGTTGGTAGGGTTATCTCATCAAACCCTAAAATTATTGTCAATGCAAAGATACACAAAATCTATGATGGATTAGTATGTGGTATTGAGTTTGCAAAAATTCAGATTAATTGATACTCCTGACGAGTACTAACAGATTGTATACGGTTAAACGTATCGCAAGTGCATATAACTTCCTCGTTTTTCTGCATAAACTATGCTGTTATGAGACAACTATACTAAAAATTTAGTAAAGCTCATCTTGAAACGTGTATGTAGCATAAGAGTTAATTTATCAAACCACCTTTGAACCAAACTCACACTCGATATTTGTCGTATGGTCGTAGTAGACACATCTTCACACACATCACAAATATGACGAGGAAAGTTAAACTTGAACTTGGTGACTCTTAAATTCCTAGCTCTAATCACAAAAGCAAAATTTTCTCAAGGTTTGACTTGTACTAACAATTTTACATTGTCATCACTCATATCATGTCATCATAAACACCCACCTGGAAATATTGGTTCTCAAATATCAAATCCACCAAGAATTCAAGAGAGAATGTGAATATGAAAGCTCCAAAAGAAAGACACTTTTTTTTTGGTGTTGATCATTGATGTCCTCTAGTTTTGATATGATGCTGATGATGCAAAAGAGTAATTAGAATAATTACTTAATAGTAACAAATGTAGCATATAGTCAAGTGTCTATCTAGAATCACATGTTCACTCTTTTGATGATTTACCGTTCGAGGAAACAAAGGAGTTCTTTTTTGGTGCTAGAAAACAAAGTTACCCCTAAAACTCTCAAGGTAAATAATTGATTAATCCAACCACTCTATCTATTTCCCACTCATTAGTGTACACCTCAATCAAAGGAAAAATTAATTACAAGTAACCAAATATAGAAACTAATATTAATTCTAGAAACCTATGGAGAGCATTATTGGTTACTAGACTTACTATGGGAACACACTTGGAATTATCTAACTTGACACTGTCATATAGTCGGTATCATGTAACTATGTAAGCATAGTGATCTGCTTTACAATAGAAGAAGCATAACATTGGAAGAATCACTGTAAAATTTACCATAACGGGGTTTAGAAGATTAATCATCAACGTCTTCTCATCTCGTCAGTGATTGTTGTTTTTTCTATAATGATTTAGAACGATGCGTTTGTATTATTATGTCATTTATCCACTAAGAGATTTGATGAAGTTGTTTAGGAATGGTATTCATAGACAGACTTCGGCCACATTAGTACTCCGTATTGCTCAGGTTGAAAAAAGAGAAGAAACCTATCACAATAAATAAAAATTATAAACAGTCTCAAATAGTTAAGTCTCTGAACATCTGTTTGTTTGTGCTACAGAAAAGTCCACGGCCACATAACATCGGACTGGAAAATGACTGGAGTAGATTGTAGCTCAAACATATTCCAATGACATTAGAAGATTAGATTATGTCCTTCCATTTCAAACCCATAGTTTACGATTGGTTTGAAACTTTAGATAACGGAGAGAAATGCAAACAAGACGTAAATACGTAAAGAAAGTGGAACGAGTATGGAACTTTGGAGTAAATAAGGTGTCATTCCTAATTGCAGCATAAACAGGGGAACAGAGCATCATCCCACAAATGATTAAAATCCATAACTAAACAAAAGAATGGGCGATATTGACAGAAAGCTAAGGATGAATAATGCATGAGCATGACTTGATTAAAAAGTTGCAAACTTGAAATGGAAGAAATGTACATGGCCTAAAAAATGTGATTAACCTACTCAAAGTGTTGACTAATATCCCTATCAACTGCCAAAAAATAATCACAAGATTAGCACCTCCAAAAAGAACCTGATATATCAGTTCAAGTAGGTTGCAAAATCTTTTTCAGGCCTATCATCAGACTTACCAACTGGTTCGTTTCGGCCCGACAAGTCTTTCGGCCATTTTCCGGGTCCCTGGCTTGACTGCATCGAAAATCATGAGCTCCAGGGGCTGTTTTTGAACCTAACTAAGTTATTACCACAAAAAGCATGTGATTTGATGTAATGAGACCTCAATTCACTTTATTTTGTTTCAATTACCCTAAACCATGGCAACCACCACCAAAGCTTTTCACATTAGACTTCCACTTCCTGTTATGGTGGGGTTACAGTCTCTAGAAGGCTGTAGTCTTGTAGATGAGATGGATACCATCATACCAGCAATATATCAAGTGATCTTCCTGCTAAAAAGATTTAGCTTATCGTACTCTTTAGGAGCGCCTCACACGGTAATTGAATCCGAATTTCAGTACAGCATACTCACCCTGCGCAGGTGAACTCGGGAAGTTACCATTTATTTTCTGATGAAATCTTGCAGCTTCATGTCTAGAATGAATGTGCAGCTTCTGTGGCTGAGAGCTTATTAAGGAGGCCTTTCTAGTCCAACTCCATCACAATCAGAAGTTTCTGCCACCAAAAATGACAAGAAAGAGAGAAAAATTAAACATCAGCATTACATTTTTGCTCCTTTAGCAATTTTGACTTATAGTTTCAATATATAGAATAATACAACAAAGATGATGCAACTTTGAAAGCAAAGATGTTGGAAAGCAAAAGTGGTGTGGGGGAATAAAAACCAACACATTTAGCAAACATGTAGGTAGAAAAACACATTGGAGTTGTAAGAAAAACAATGAGCGAAAACATCGGAGAACCTTCACTGAACAAGTCAATGTGGATTTCCAAAGTAACATAAAGCCATGAATCGACATTGACAAACAATGCTTCCTAGTTTTGACATGAAATATGCAGGTAAATAACTAAGCAAGAGCAATGTGCCGATCCATCCTTCCGGGGTTCATTGGCAAGATCTTCAAACATAACTGAAGATTCCCGCGACTGTAGGCAGTGTACTTGTCAGGCAAAAACATAAGTAAACTGGAAGAATGTTAAATTAAGAATGTCAAATTCAACTGTGGTAGCTTTATCAGTAGCTAGTAAATTCAAAGTTCAGACTGAAGCTACTGAACTTGCTAAATCTACAATAAAGCAGACTTTTCTGTACATAATCATCCTCTGACAGATGAATAAGTATCCTTGAAGCCAGCAGTACTATTCCATCTAACACAAATTTCTACTTTTGTTTTAAATCTGAAGTCTGAACTACTCCGTAATGCTCAATATTGTGAGTTAATGTATAACACCGCGACATCAAGAACATAACAACATCACAAATTTCTGTATTCATAAATCCTATGTCTGAGCTCAGACCAAATGTTCTGATTTCAATGTATCATGCCGCGAAAGCAAGACCCTTAACAATGTCAAAAACGATACACAGCAGGATAAAGTAAATCAACTGAAAGATAAAGACTGAATAATGTAATGTAAAGGAGAGACAAATAAATCTTTTCCCTTTCAAGCATATTGTTAAACTAAGGAACCAAAGATTACACCATCTTTCTGCTCATCAGGAAATCGTCACAAAGGGGGAAATGCCATCTTTTCTAAATCTCAAAAGGCTCCAAAGTCATAGTAGCCAGGTAATGAACAAAGCTACTTAATTCAGGCTTCTAAAAACACAAGATTAAATACAAAAACTCGACATCCTACTAATGTAGCAGCTCCTTCCACCACAATGCTGGCCCAAAATTCCAAATGCGAGACAAAAATACAAAGGTAGAAGGATGGCAGCATGTAGCTAAAAGAATTCAATAAAATCCTATGAAACAATA
This sequence comes from Spergularia azorica, assembly GCA_038382645.1. Classification (NCBI taxonomy): domain Eukaryota; kingdom Viridiplantae; phylum Streptophyta; class Magnoliopsida; order Caryophyllales; family Caryophyllaceae; genus Spergularia; species Spergularia azorica. The sequence continues at coordinate 8,946 of JBBYHQ010033028.1, read as the reverse complement.
TACTTCTAAAACCCAAGAAAAATAAGAAAAGAGGGCTACATTAAGGATATATCATGCATCAACAAAAACTTCATTTAGAACATCATCCTCACCGTTTGCTAATGCAAAAAGTTCAGCATCCTTATCTTCCTCAGAACTGAAATCCCGCCTCTCGAGCTTCGAATGAGCTGCAATGAACACCATCTTTTGAGCCTTGTCTAATGCTAGCCTCGACCGACCATTGTTCTGAATCCATTTCAAGAATGATGTGTTACACTTGAACCCACGGGCGGTGGCATGGAGGAAGATCAGCCTAAGTGCCACCTTCCCAAGGGACTCGAATTCGGGCAGATAAGTCTCCCAAACAAGCCTACTCCCCTGTGGATTAGCAATTCTCATTTTGCCTGTACTAAGGTCTCTCTGCTTCAATTGCACAGCTTGTGCATAGACAGGATCGAGCCCGTCCGACCTCCATCTCATCAATTCACTCATTGCAACAGGCACTTCTTCCCTAGACACTAATCGGGTCACCAAGTCGTGGACATCCTTCTGTTGCTCGGGCGACAAGTACTTGAATGGTGGCAGGTACTTCCCACTGGTGTCTCGGATCATGTAATACGGGTCGAGTATATACGCGGCTGCCCAAGCAGGGTGGTAGTTCTTCCTGAACCGCCTTTCGATCACTTTATCAACAACAACATCAGCAATGTTGAACTTCACACACCAATCTTTAACCTTAGTCCTAAGCTCTTCCCATAAGGGTAGGCATTGCCCAACCAAAGGCCTCTCTGTCTCGAAATCGTTCGCCATTTCTTTCACCAGTCTCACCAGTGATCGCACTGCCTCTAAATCATTCCAAAATCCAACATCCCTAATCATATCCCCGAAATCCCTCGCAATTGGGTCCTCCATTGAGGCTATCTTATACGATTCGTCTAAGAGTACTAATTGGAGCACCCTTGCAGAGTTCACTATGTCTTCAATCATCACACAAACAGGCTCAAAACTCGAAAATTCGTGCTCTTTTATAGGCACCCTAAGCAACCCACCAAGGCCATAATCCCTCAATTGGTACTTTTGGAAGAAAACTTTGAGGGTTTTGCTGTTAACAAAGTTAGCAAGCTTAAAACAACTCTCAGCAACATTCTTAAACAAAGGAAGCTCCCTATAAAAATCCTTAATCAAGCTATTAAAAGCCTGACACTGACACGACAAGTTAATCATCCAGTGATACTGAGTCTCCAAATTCTTCAATGCTGTATTCTTAAACTTGTCAGCAACAATCCCAACACACTGATGAACAGAATTCCCACACATATCAGCAATTGTCTCCCACAACACTTCCTCAGCAAGCTTCCCACTCGGTTGGCCGGAAGTAAACACAGCCCTCCTGTACACACTAGTACCATTAGGCAAATTGGCAGACAGATTAACCAAATTGTCATCAAACCCGGCCGCGGCCGAAACCGCCCCCACCCCGGGCTTGACTTTCCACCCATGGGAGGCAATCTGAAAGAACATGGCATCCCTAATTCTAGCATCAGACTCATTCCTGACCTCCTCAAACCTGGCATCTAACCTGGACCCTGAGAATTCCCTCTTATTAACCTCAATCATACCCACTTGGTGAAGAAAAGCTTTGAACTTTGGGTGCTCAAGGCTTGAAAAGGACACAGACCCGCATGACTCATACACCCAATCACTCAAATAATCAAGACCACACTCAATTTGTGACTTGCTCAGTGTAGGTCCAGCTGATGCTTTTGGACTCTTCAACCTCTTTATACTGTCCTCAAACATCTTAGCATCCGACCCACCATCCCTTCCTCCTCCTCCTCCACGGCCACACCCACCACCACCACCACCACCACCACCACCACCGCTGCTTGTCAGAGAAGCTAATTGTTGAAAGTTCGGGTTCGGGTGATGAGGGTGAACCACTAATGCACCCCCGGAAAAACCCATGTCGGCCGAAAACCGAGATGGGTCTACCACACTAATGGGTGGCACGTACGAGGTAGCCACCCCACCCCCACTGTTGGTGGTGTTGGTGGCCGTGTTGTTGTGTGTTGGCCCCCCACTTACAACACCACCGCCACCACCACCACCACCACCTCCTGCAGTACCACCACCGGTAGAGGACGAAGACGAGCTCCTCTTCCGGTTGTTGTACTGCTGTGAAGCTGGAGTCGCACCCAGATTCTGCGACTCCACCTTCACCACCCCTCCCCCGCCCCCGCCCCCACCACCACCCACAATACCCGCTGTTGCGGGCGGTTCTGGAGGCGGGGACACGGAAGAAACCGGCCTCGGCGTAGTACCGGGAGAGTTAAAATTAGGACAAGTACCCCTCTTAAGATGCTCCGACGCCGTACGCGATGGGTTAGAAGCGCTGAACATGGTTTCGCAAAGGCAACACTTGAGCTTCACCGCCTTAGGCAACCCGGTGTCGGCGTTGTGGACCAACAACGGCTCAAGGTGGGCCCAGTACCACGCCCCTTTCCCCTTGACCGCCTTGTTCCTCACCATCACAAGCCCCTCATACCGCTTGTGCACCGCCTTCGCCGTCGCCTCCTCCGCCGTCGCACCACCACCACCTCCCCCCTCCCCCGCTGCCGACATTCCCTTTTTTTTCCTCCCACAAAATCAACCAACCACTCCCCCCCCCCACCACACCACAACAAAACAAAAACAAAAAAAAAAACGTTACTTTTTAAAAATGACAGAAATTTGAGTTATTATTATTAAAATAATAATAATATTACGACGAGGTAATTTTTTTACCGTGTTTAAACGGTAAACAAGCCGGAAAAAACAGTTAATTTACGCCGGGTTTTGGGTCTCCGGCGATATTCCATGAGATTAAATGATGGGAGTAAATTTCGTGGGTGGTGTGTTTGTTACACCACAATTTTTGGGGGAAAGAAGAAGTTTTCTCTCCCAAAAATAAAAAACCAAAAAATTAGAGAGAATAGAAGAGAGAGGAGAGAGAGAGTGTGTGTGTGATATGGTAAAAAATTTAACTAAATGAAGGGGGAGAGTGAGTGACGAAGCGAAAAAGGCCTAAAAAATGTGAGTGATAGAACGGACCTTATTGTTGGGAGGTGTTTATCACGCGCTACTCCATTGCGCGTGGGGGATCTCACCAATGTGCATTGATTAATGGGTGAAGTTCATTATTGTAGCGCCAAAGTCCAACGTACGAGAACACTACGCGACACACAGTCCGTACACTCGTTTCATGTGGAGCGTGTTCTTCACGCGGCTTAAATAATAATTATTCTCATTTTATTTGTGTGTGTGTGTTTTGTGTTGGTGTTTTTTTTTTTTTTTTTTTTTTATAAGTTGTGTTGGTGTTGTTGGGGTCATGTTAAAGTGGGGGGAGGGTGGGGCCTACATACTAGGGTGAGTGGAGTTTTTTTTTTTTTTTTTAGAAATAAAAAAATGTTTGAAATATTTCATTTTCAAATGTGGGAGCCTCAGTCCTTTGTTTGTTTCTACCTTTCTGGTTTTATTTTTAGGGGGATACTGTTTTTAATGGTACTATTTTATGGTATTTTTTTTATTTTTTTTATTAAGTATTTGTTATGATTTGGGAGGGGATTTTGTTTCACAAGCTATTTTGGCATTTGCCTTTGTGCCCTTGTTATTCATGTGGTCATATTGAATATAGTGAGAGGGTTGATTTAAGTACATTAAAATATGGGTCCCTCTTATATTCATACTCCGTTTTAATTGATCCACAAGCCCGTAAGTCAGACGAGTATGCTATACATGCCTGACTCATGGCCCGTGAATCAGTTGATACTTGATAGTGAAAATATCAAAACCCTTAAATTTTGAAGGGTTAGTTTGAGTACATTAAAATTGACCACCCTAACAACTTTAGATGTTTGTTTTTTTGTGCTAGTGGGATTTGATCAAGCAAGAAGTAGTAAGGGAGTAGAAAGATTAATCTAATTAGGTTATTTGTCAAACGAATTTTAAATTTTGAAAACGATTCTTCAATTCAATTTTATGGAGATTTGTTTTGATATTGTATAAAGATTCAACATATTTGGGCGAGAAGGCATAAAATTTGATTTATAACCTGGGTTAAACATATTTGATGCTAGATTAGATAAGATGAACATGGTCGGTGATATGAATAAGTCAGAACTGAAAGTAGTCATACCCCGAATATCTTGAGTTTTTCATGTTACAGGAGGAAGACTTCCCCGGTAATTATGATATAGAGATGGAGGATTTGTGACAGATTTGTAAACTGAAAGATTGAATGTTTCTTGATGAATGATCAAAGATCAAGATTACAAGGATATTCCAATATAAGGAGTAAACTAAACTGGACTTAGATTGTATAGGAGAAGGAGGAGCAAGCTCAACTCTCAAACTCAAAACTTACATGAACAATTTGGAAAAACTATTGAATTCATTCATTGAATTACAATGACACGACTATTGCTATTTATGTATGAACCAACTAACGCATTTTCCTACCATAACATTTCATTTCAAGAAAACTTAACAGAAGAAAGTTATTTTCCAACGTGAGAAGGTCTCAAACTCTCAACCCATCCGTAACTGCTTTAAGATAGATAACTAGATATGAACGTTTGTAGAGATTATTAAAACGTGAAATGCACTTGATCTGTTTCATCAAAGGTAATTATTTTCGTCCTATCATACTTGATATGTCACCTAGACAAAGCGAGATATCTCTCCGATCGTCAATCAAATTGAATTCTATAATCACTATGTTATTGTTGTCATAAACTCGAATGGAAAATGATTCTCATGGTGCAAATTTTGAAAGCTTCATAAAACCAAGGAAGAGTAAACCTAGGAATTAAATGTTGACCCCACTAACATTTGATGGGTTAGGAATAGTGTTGGTGTTGACCAATTGGGTTCAAAGAGTGGGGGCCTTTGTATTTGTGTTTGAAGTTTGAACAAGTTACCAAATCTATATAGAATCCAAGCCTTAGTTTTGAAAAGCCTCAATGTTAGGTAACATACACACATTTGGCAAATTACGAACTATGTTGCTCTTTTGCTCCTGTCCAACCCCTAAAGCGTTACTAGCCCTGCCCATTAATCATCTACTCATTTATGGGTGAGCAGCCATCAGCTGGTGGGGATATTAAATTCTTCACTTGATTCTTTGGTGCAACACTTACATCTTATGTGCACTTGAATTCAACCCTGGACTCCGATTCCAAATGTGTCGATTTGAAAATGCGAACTTCTTGGTTCGAGTTTTCTCAAGTCATGCATGGCTTGCACATGTTTTATGGCGAACATACACTCCAATCGAGTAGTACTAGAATCAATATATGGAGCTACTATTCTACTAAAAAGTATCAACTTTTTTTTTGAGGGTCAAACGGGGAGGGGGTTAATTATATTAAATCAAGTTCCGCCAAAACCAAAATAGCTCGGGGAAAATCGGAAACAATTACAATACGATCACCCACACTACTACAAAAACGAGCAACACTATGCGCAACACAATTCCCGCCCCGCTTAACATGAGAAATACAAGAATTCATAAACGACCTTAAGGAAAAATAGACATCCTCCTCAAGAAGGCCTGACTCTAAGGAGTATCAACTTATGAAGTAGCAAAGTGTTGCAAGCTCACACTGTAAAACCATTATTTACCACTGTTAATAACACCGTGAACCAATTTTATAACCAATTTTGATGTGTTGGTCAAGGAAGATCCTCTGTCCCACTTTGTGTGCCACTCCATGTACCCCTCCAATCAGATTTCAGAAAATCATTAAATATAAAAACTGAAATTAATTTCTTAAGGTTATAATATGGGTATCCTAAAATCTGATTGGAGGGATACAGGGAGTGACACACAAAGTGGGACAGATGATCCTCATACTTGGTATCAGTATTCCTTAATACTTCACGAAATACTTTAAAAGTAGCCAACTGTTGTTGCGGAGCATACGACGATCATACCATTTGTCTGTTGCTGTTGTCTCTTCTTCTTGACTAAGAAATTAAGTTTCTTTGTGAGCTCATCTACTGTAGATCGAAAGCGTAGACAAAGAGACATGCATGCTAGTAACTTTTTATTTGGTTTTATTAACCATTTACTTATACTCCGTACGTTATGTAAGTCTTTGAGACTCAGACCAAATGAGAAGGGATAAGAGATATCGAATAATCTAACTGCCCAATGTCTACATCTTGTCCGATTCCTTGACTTTCGGATTATATTGACTAGTGCGCATATCGGACTAATACAGAATATCAACCCGAATTACTCCAAACCAAAATAGTATTCAAGGCAGTACTATTATGCTTGGTTACCTAGGTAAGATTCAAGAGGACTACCCTACGGGAATACGACTATACAAGCGATCCACCCAATACAAAAGGTTAAAAAAAGAGAGGGTAAAACTCAAAAGGTAAAAAAAACAAGGAGAATGAGTATCCTATAATAGGGGCCCATAATTACCAATAAGGAGGTAGCCACATGTATGGCAAAAAAAATTGAGTGATTGACAAATGTCTATGATGCCTTAGAAAGAAAGCCATAAAGTGATTAATTAAAGAAAAAAATGATAATCAAAGCTGATTGGGTAAAATTTTCCTTTACAAAAAGGTTTGAAAACAAATATGGGGGCCATTCATTTTGGAGAGACAAAGAAAATACACTACTAGGACTTAGTACCAATTTACTACAGTATATTATACAATCATATATGTGGTGGAATTTATACAGCTGGCTTTGAATTTCATCAATCTCAATTCTCACCATTATTGTTGGACCCTCCCAAAATATACAAGTTTACTAAACTTTGGTGGACAGTACAATTATACATCCATTATGCATACAGTAATTTTGGTTGTTACAACGAATAATGGGTATGAACTCGTATGTTGATAACTTCATTTTGATTATTGAGGGTTGGTTTTCAAAAGTTTTTGCCTCATTCTTAATTCATGACCAATATCATCTCGAAGCTTCCTTCCGAACTCTTGAAACTTCTTCGAACTGGCTTCTGTTCGTAAATTTGTGACAACGTATGATCAGCCCGATCAATAACAGGTCGATCCAAATTGAAATTGGGTCGAAGTTTTCAGACGTATATTGGGCAGTCCAGTGGGAGTTTAGTGGCCCACTGGGCTCGTACTGCAAAAAACTTATGGGCCAAATCGTGCAATTCATGTCCAAAAGGGAGAGCCTCGCAAAAAGTTGAGAATAGCGCCCACCGTGGGGCTCGAACCCACGACCACAAGGTTAAGAGCCTTGCGCTCTACCAACTGAGCTAGACGGGCTTGTTGTTCTACAAACTTGCAATAATTTATAATTCAAGAAATGAGTATTAGTGTATCACTTTGCTGGTTAGTTGCATACTAATCTCTAATATTTAACTCCTACAAGTTTGTAATAAAATTCAGTTAAAAGAAAACATTGCTAATTTGCCATTCTTTCGCCTATCGTCTCACAATCTAGTTTCCATTGATAATCATTCGAACACATAATCCAATCAACTTAGTAATTAGTATAGTTACCCGAAGTCTCGGATGCATAATGTAGTTACATCGGTTTTGGCCATTTCATAGCATGTTCTAAACTTTCCCCAAGTATTGACATAGAAGGGCCATAAGCCATAAGACGCTTATATGAGCTCTTGCAGTCAAGAACGGGTTCATATTACATGACATTACATTACTTCAAACCGAGATAATGTAAAAACCTACAAACCTCCCTCCCTCCCTCTTGGAAAAAAAATAAAAAGGAAAGAGATAGAAATAGAAATAGAGGGATGGAGATGGACATATAGTGAACTACACACATACACATACATCACAGTTGATACCATGTTAATGCATTGCCCACCTTACACACATCTACTCTACTGTGTCATCAAGGTGTAGTCGTCAGGATCAGCTCCACATTTCGAGCTTTGTATCGTGCAAAACCAGCCAGCCAAATATCACGACGAGTATGCCAAGGAAGTTGCTACTCAGATTTTAGCCCATTTTGTTTTCCACTGCTGTTTGATTCTTCTTTCAACTGCATAAGTAAAACCAAGAAGAAACTATCACCAACTTTATTCACAGAAGTTTGGTTAAGATAGTCCGGGGATAGGAGCTCAAAACTGAATCATTCACTTAACGCTTTTCTGTTAAATAAAGAATTGAACCAGGCAGATTGGACATAAAACTTTAAACAACCAGCAAGGTGGATTAAGGGCAAGTTTCTAGGTGATCGTCTAGGGTGGTCTTGAGGAGAAGAGAGAAAGAAAGTGGAAACACCGCCATGGTGTTTTATTGGGCTTGGTACAATCCACATTGTCTCTCATGGCGTTCCAACACTCTTATCACTCTCTCTAATGAGCACCATCCTATTACAATTGATTCGTCAAGGCCACCCAAGGGTGGCGAATCTGCTCATCAATAATCTTGGACTATCAATGAAACAAGGACCGAAGGACTCTCCCCCATCGAAGTGGTGTAAAGATCTCTATGAAGAGGTTAGTTGTCTTTGTGTAATTGTCTTTTTCTTTTTTTTCTTCCTGTTCGTAACTTATTTCTTTCCTGTTTACTAAGAAGAGCAGGACACCCTAGCAGTACTAGTCGCTCAAAGGGAATGGCATCTTAGGCGCAAGGCAGCATACTGCGAATGGCTAGCTTTTTACATATAACTGGAGGGTTGGGTATAGCTAGAACAGCCTAGAATTATATGGAATCTGTTGGCGAGGCAACCTTTACAATGGCTCGGGGAATCATTCTCATAAGTCCAACGATAAGCATGAACATTGATCAGTTTACATTGGCATTAGCCATAGGTCCAGCCTCATTTCTTATCAGAAACCCCCCAACCCATGAGAAGAAACAGCTCAAGAGTCAAGAGTACAAGAACGGAACAAACAAATATTCAACATGGCATAGATAGTCAAATCATGGTGTCACAGATGTACCTTAGCGAGGAGCTTCTTC
>JBBYHQ010032844.1:0-33245 GCA_038382645.1 Spergularia azorica | reverse complement strand
TTCAATATATCCCAGGTTTATTCCTAATTAGATTTAATTAGTTAACGCATTATTGTCGGAGGACACCTACTCCAACAGGTTGTACATTTAGAACCGACGCCCTTAGTGTATTTAAGGCATCAGTCCTAGAGCAAGAACCGACGCCTTACGTGTACTTAAAGCGTCAGTCCTAGATCTTAAACCGAAACCAATTGTACACTTTAGGCGCCAGTTTTCACATCACCACCGACGCCAAAAGTAACAAAGGAAATTAAAAAAAAAAAAAAGTTGAATATGCTGCTGCTCCTCTGGTACGCATAAATACTGCTGGCTGTTATAAATTGTGCGATCCACCATTTACAGAGTAGATTGAATTTTCCAGCTAAACCTTGACTAAATTACATACGAATAATGCAAAGCACATATCCTCATTAGTATCCATTCTTCAGTCTTCCAAACTCCTCTTTTGTTGACAGTACCCCAGAACCGGCTCAAAGTACTCGAAATCCATCCTCACTCCATGATTATTGTAGATGAGATTTCCAACGATACTCCATGCCATCTTAAAATGTCTGCAAAACACAGAATATTCATATGAGAAATGGTAGAAATTTCAACTTGGATCAAACTTGCTGAGTTCAAGTATCAAGAAAATCACAAAGGGTTTAAAAGCTGGTTGATGTGCTGCCATTTTGTACACGCAACAACCCGTTCGAAACAAGACGGACTAAGCCATCTAAAACACAGACAAAAAAAACCTAGCAAAATAGCATCACTAGTAATTGCACAACATACCTATTGGACCAAATACCAGACTTAAAGCCATAAGTTATGTCTCGTAGGAGTTATAAAGCCACACGAGGAATTAAGTCACTACCCAACCTATACCACTCCCAAATGGCAATCACAAGCAAATTCTACAGTAGAGCTAAAAATAGGCAAGTTCAATTTATCATTTCTCCCATTACAAAAACAAAAATCTTTAAGGGTAAGATCAGACCAACTTATACTAAAATATTAAGGTTATACATTAAAAACGACAAACATGGCAATTCAGGTTGGATGCGAAATCTCATGACTTTCCAGTAAATTCAAACAAATGCACAAAATTGATAAATCACGACCTGTGACAAAGTTCCCAGTATAGCATATTGACTTGCCCTGATGTATTGCTCAAGGCAAATAGCACACTGTGACAAACAGGATAATACCTCACTGCACCAAGCTAAAAACAAAAAAAAAACTATGAGCAGCAGCGAAACACGATAAGAACAGGATGCCTAGTGAAGCAACTGCAATCTAAGGTGGTAGATGATTTCCTCTGAAATTTTAGCTCTTTTCATAAATTACTACATATGTCAGGATCTTTTCCAAAAAAAAAAAAAAAAAAAAAGAAAAAAAAGAAAAGAAAAAAGAGCATCCACTCCTAAAAAAGTTCGCCTGCACTGACTATGGTTCACTAGCCACAAAATAGATCCTATGGCCAAATATAAAATCAGAGCATTACACCACATCCGACATAGGTTAGTAAAGATAGAAATTGAGCAAATGACAAAGGATTCCTAGCAAGTTTAGTCTCTCTCCCACGAAAGAAGATGTAGTTGCAGGTATAGTATGTAACATATAATAGAGAAAAGAATAGGAGAACAAACCTGTTCTGGGCAGCTCTGAACAAAAGACTAGCCCATCAGAACCTCGTGTTTTAGAATTTGGAGACGCCCTCGTAAAGCCTAGCTCTCACTTTGCACTACACTTAGCTCATTATCTCAATGGCTGAACACACAATAAATTACCAAAACGTGAACACATTAGAATTCATGTGGTAAGTGGTAACCTTCAGATCAACTATCGTCTATCACTCAAATTTCAGATCATGAAATAAAGGTTACAAATGCATGAGTATCAAATTATCAATTGTGTCTTATCATATGCTTTCCCGCGCCGGTCAACCAAGACCAGCAACTATCCCTGTGCTTGTACAAAAGAAACAACGAAAGATGAACAAACATGTCTATCCTTACATCCTTTGAACATTATTATAAAGACATTTTCTTGGGTATTGTAGTAGTACGTAGTGCACCCAACATAGTTTAAAAGTGACTAAAGAATGTAAAGTAACCCAGTCTTGTCAAAGATCACAAATTGATCATGTCACATGCTAAAAACCAGTAAGGATTTGCCCAACATGTCCGAAATATGAAAAGAGATTTAATGGCTCTTGTAGCATTCAACATTAGTGCATAAGTAACATGGTAACTTATAAAGGAGATGCAAAATGGAAAACAAGACAGTAAAATATGAAAGTAAGCATATGAAACAAATAAGCATAGAGATTACTATTGCAGTAGTCCATCTAGATGCTTCAGTTTCAAACTTTCAACTACACCCCACCAATAATATAAATCGTCTGAATAAAAACTGCACCTATCAACGTTTTGAGCTACCTTGGTTTGTGGTTTAATCTCCATGACTTGATAAATTAATGTTATAGAAGACTTGTGTCTGGTTTTTGTCAATGGATGAGTGTGTACTTCAGGATTTGAGGCAAGTTCTCTTCAGCTCACTCATCTCAAAGTATCTTCTCCTGTATATGAGATTACTTATGAGCAATATATACACTATATTGAAACAGATTCAAAGGGAAAATTAATGCGATAGCAATTGGCACATATTCACTCTTCATGCTATTCCAGCGAATTTGAACCACATGAAACATCAACATTACAAACCCAAGATCGGAAATATTCTGACACATCACTCATGGCAACTAAAAGTAACTACACTTCCAAACTCGCATATAACAGAATTACATACTAACAGAAACACATCCTTATCAAAGTTATTGCAAGTGATAAAAGCAGAGCAATCGGGTCAAAAGTGCACATTAAGACGTATAAGAATACTTACATCCAAAACATCCCAGGTCAAACATTAGCATTTAATAAACACAATAACAAATCCATCATTCGTAAGTGTCCAAGTTCCATCATTCTTATAATACCATACAGAATTTTGAACAACTTCACCACTAATCCTCATCTACCTTAACGATACACAAGTCCGCGTCGCAATTAAAGTTCTTCTAGAAAAGTTCCTAGATCACAAAATTTATTTTGTTTCACAGTATATTAATGGCGACGAAGATGGGAAACTAGGGTTACGAAGTAATTAAAACCCGCAAATCACAAACTTTAATTGACAAAACCCCAAAACATAAACCCTAATTCACTATGCATTAGTCACAAATCCCAATTCACAAACCTAATAACATCCATATAATCAGATCCAAATACATATGTTTATAAACAAAATTATGATACTAGGAACGAGAGAGAAAAATGTACCTCAAATTCGATTCCTGATGGCGGCGACCATATGGTGATAAAACTTGCTTCGATTTAACGTCGGATTCAATTTCTTGTAAGACGAAAAAAGGATATAGAGGAAAATTTGAGTGGAGAGAGGAGTAGAAGGAAGGAGACTAGGACAGTAGTGTTTCTGGGAAAGAGAGGGAGAGCAGGACTGCAGGAGAGAGAGTGAAGAGGAAGGGAGAGAAGTTTCTGGGAAGTGAGAGCGAAAACAAAGGAGACAATTTTTTTTTTTTGTGCTTCAGAACAAAACACGTGTTTTAAGGCGTCATTTGATTCATATCTGACGCTATAACATCATTTTAGGCGTCGGTTCCAATATACACCCGACGCCAAAAGTGGTTTTCTTAATAGTCCTAAAATTTCATCACCTTAGGCGTCAGTTTTATTGAAGAACCGACGCCTCAAGTATTTTTAGGCGTCGATTTTACAAGGACCGACGTCTTTAACGTGACGCCATTTTGTGTTTTTCTACTAGTGAGGGACACCAATGTTTGATTCAGACGGGAGCTAAGTAATGCTCAAATCGTAGATAAGTAATGAACAAATCGTGGATAAGTAATGATCAGATCGTGGATAAGTAATGATCAAGTTGTAGATAAGTAATGATTAGATCCTTCAGAAGTAATGATCGAGGTGTAGATAAGTAATGATCAGATCCTACAGAAGTAATGATCAAATACTTGACAAGTAATTAATGATCACATCCTTTAAAAAAAATAATGAACACATAGCAGATAAGTAATGATCAAATCGTATATAAGAAATAATGATCAGATCCTTCACAAAAGTAATAATTAGATGCTTCACATGTAATGATTAGATCCTAAATAAGCAATGATCAAATACTAGATAAGTAATGATCAAATACTCAACAAGTAATGATTAGAAAGACACTGTTTCCTATTGTTTTCTAATTATTCACATTCAAACTAGTAAAAACCCAACTGAATATGTCTATCTTTGATATTCAACTCAGTTGTCTAACATAATAATAATATTCTCATTTACGGTAGGTTCTGGCACTTCTGTCTCTGAGGGATCAACGGGGACTTTGACATCCTTGTTGAATGATTTTGCTACTGACAGAATCTGCTTCAGCTTCTCGTTTGTTGCCTTTACTTTCTTCTTTTTAATAGCTTGCTCTTCTACTGTAATCTTTCTTGCCCCAGATGTGTTATTAGCCTCGAAAAGAATGTGACTCTTTTCAGTATTATGGTCATCCAATATTATTTCACTACAGACTTTCGCTTCATAAAATCTCCTCCGCGATGCCTGCAAAATAAAACATAAAAAAACACATTATAACTCTAGCAAACGCTAAAAATCCCCATTAATAATAATCACTATTGGTGGTAATTAGTAAAAAAAATACATACCAAATGTATGTAAATCAAAAGTAAACGAGTCTCCATGGAAACGTTCCATATGCTTCATCGAAAACAACCCACAGTCCCATGTGTTTCTCTTGTCTCTCCAACTGAGATCTACCACAAAGTATCGTCTTGCTATTTTCGAAAAGGTTTCATTAAGTTCCGCTTCAATGAATTTATCTTTTAGTAGCAATCTTAATTCTTCCACGTGCACCAAAATCGTAAAAATTAATTACATCTAACTCAAGTTAACCAATTTTACACAATATATCTGATCTTTTCTGCAAAATGAACCATTAATCGATCAAACCCCTTGTAATTTTGCAGTTCTTTTCTATTATCAAGCAGCTGAGCAGAACAGTCGATCATGTTGACGCAGAGTAATGTATAGTGACCTTCATAAATAATGGGGAAACAGAACTGCAAAACAACAAAAACCATCATAGAGAATGATTAACTTTGAAAAAAGTAATGATCAGGAGCCTGAGAAATAATGATCAAGGTGAACATACCAAGGCACATTCTGTAATGTCAATCGGACACAAACTGATCCAATGCTGCATCGTCTTATGCACAACGTCGTTATTAACAATAAGCCTCTTCTCATTTTCTTGCAGAATTTCCCCATTTGCAATCCTTTGATTTTGGTCTCTCTTTTGCATAAACTTCTGAGCGTACAACTATCATCTGTTAATATAAAAAAAATCAGCTAATTTTATTCGTAAGTAAGCCATTATTACTTATATTAGGACAATAGTACTACTTAGCAGCACTGTAGTGTTAAAGAAGAATCTCTTTTTCGTCTTCCAATACCCTTGAACCTCGGGTGCTTTTTCACCAAGATGCTCTTTGTTGTTCAAGATGTATGCCCAAGCATCTATAGCTCCAGTTGTTAACCAATTCTGTTCTTCCATTGAGTACTCATCAGACCTTAGAAACTGGACAAACGGATTGAAGTCCGCTAATACCCGACTACCTTCTTCTCTCACCATCTCATCTAACACCAACATATCCTTTGCCTGGGATTCAGACTCAGGTTCACGCAATTGAATTCTGATTTCTCGATGAATCTTTTCCATCTCAAGGGATATAGAAAACTCAGAATTAAAAGTATAATCAGCAACAGATCTCTCAAGTGGACTTAATCCCTCAAATCTTTATTCCTCAACTAAAAGAATTTCGAAACCGTGATTGAACAGTGTGCAACCCGAACTTGCTTTCTTTGTGGTTTCATACTTTTTCTTGCAGGATGCCAAAATTTCATCTGATTTCTTTGAAATTGTCTCAACATCGATAATATCAGGTCCCAAAACAGAAGATAAAAGGCGAGTCTCATAACTAATTGGTGAAGGTGTCGGCAACTGGAACGATGGTGGTTCAATTGCATCACTGAACTTGGCAAAATACGCTCTCAACTTTTCCCTGAATTCCCTATTCTGCGGCTTTTTCTTCTTGGCAGGTGACTTAGTGTCGACATTTAGACAACAACCAAATGAAGGCGTATCCAGAGGAATGTTTTTCACTTCTTCTTCTTTCTCGTCATCGTCACCCTGTGAAAAAAAATAGATCAGATCATTAGGTGAGCAAAGCAGATCATTCAATTGAAATAAGTAGTTCATTACTCGAATGAACCCTGATCATTACCTAACAAGAATGCAATCATTACTCGAATAAAACATCATCATTACCAAAAGATAATACAAATCATTACTCGAATAAAACTTCATCATTACCCAAAGATAATATAGTCATTACTCGAACAACCCCTCATCATTACTTAATGATAATATGGTCATTACTCGGGGAAAATCTCATCATTACCAACTGATTACATGGACATTCCTTTAAGAGTAGTAGATCATTACTTGACCTAATATAATTATTAGTTATTACTCCAATAATTAAATAAGGATACCTTAACAAATCCAAAACAGATCATTCTTTAATTCTTTAAACATTACAAATCCAAAACAAATCACTGTTTAATTGTTTCTACATTACAATAAATAACATCAAACCTTCGATTCTTCTGTGCTTTCCTTCGCTTCTATTTCTTCTGTACTTTCTTTTGGTTATGTGCTTTCCTTCGGTTCTATTTCTTCAGTAGTCTCTGGCGATAGCTTATCAGCAGAGGAATTTATTACTGGATCGACTTTGTACGGTGACGGCTCAAGGGAAAAGGCTACATGCAATGTAAACGTGGAGTAAACAGCAAAATCGCCTTCTCATTTGTTGACACATCAGTCACAGCTGGGTACACATACTTCAATTTCTTTGGTGGAGGATCTGTGTAATCAGCTCTCCCAGCGAAACAAGGGGTATCAACATAAACAACCCATGGGTTCTCTCCATCTCCATTTGACTGCAATTTTTCGACCTCGCTTCATATAAGTTTGTCTCCTCTGCTTTCCTCGGAGACGCAGTTTCCAACGGATTCTTTTCACTATTATCTTCATGATTATCCTCTTCAAATAACTTTGTCTCTTCAACTTTCCTTGGAGACGCAGTTTGCAACGAGATCATTTCAGTTGCATCTCCATGATCCTCCTCTTGACATAACTCCGTCTCTTCAGCTTTACTAGGAAACACAGTTGCAGAAATATTTTCACTGACATCTTCACGAGGAATCTCCAACATCTCTGCGGTTTTCAACAGCTTTTCAAGTTCAGTTGCAGGACTACTTGTAAGCAATTCTTCTGTTGTTACTGGAGGTGACACAGGAGAACAACCTCTTCTTCATTGATAAAATTTAGTGATTAGCGGAGAATGTACCCGAGGACTTGGCATTTCCAGCACATCTAGCCTCATAAACTCGGGTGAATTTTGTCCCTACACTGGAGCTGAATCTTCTGGAGATTTAGATGCTCCTAGACGAGGTAATGATTTGGAAATCTTAGGTGTCTTCTTCTTGGCAGTTGTCTTCTTTCGTTTTCCTTGGTTGGAGTTCACAGGAGTCGCATGAATGGGTTGCTCCACATATGGCGACCCGCTCGTTGAACTAGCTGTTGGTGACAACAGTTTCACCAACTAATCAATCTTGCCCCCAACATCATGAAATAACTCTTCAATTACATTAAATTCCTCTAACACATCTGGTTGATTGTAAAAATGCAGATCTTCGGATGACAAATCCCCGAAGTGGAGTTTTTTCTGCTTTTCAACCTTCTCCTTTTCAAGCAGCTCATTCTCGTTGTCAAACTCCTCATTCTCCTTTCTCATCATCCTGACTCCAGCCTCATTGTGACGATAAACGGTCGCCAGGTCTCTCCCCATCATCAACAACCTCTGATGATTACTCTAAAAAGTATGAAAACAGAAAATTAAAATAATTTCATAAGTAATGACAATATGCTAGATAAGTAATGACCAGAGCATAGGGAGGTAATGACCAGATGCTAGACAAGTAATGACCAGGGCCTAGGTAAGTAATGACAATATGCTAGATAAGTAGTGACCACATGCTAGATAAATAATGACCAGAGCATATAGGAAGGTAATTACCAGATGCTAGACAAGTAATGAACAAATGCTGGAAAGGTAATGACCAGATGCTATATAAGTAAAGACCAGAGCATAGACAAGTAATGACCAGATGATGGAAAGGAAATGAGGACTAAGAGATAAGTAATACTTATATCAATAGCAAGTCTTTTGATTTCAATATCCGATGGCAAATCAGAAGGCACCTCAAACGAGAGAAACTCTCCTTCTCGGGAATCACGAGCAACCAAGTTTACACGCTTCCCCATTCCAAAACTCTTGGCTTTCTGCTCTCTTTGAATGCTCAACAGAATCGTGGCAAAATCCCAATGTCGGATAAGAGGAGTAGTGGTACTCTCACGTTTACCTTGAAAACTCAAAGTGTGGAAGTAAAAAATTTGCAAAAGAAGGGAGCAGCCTATGATCGTGTCAACTTTTGTCTTCTTGAAATCTTCCAACGATGAAAAGTACTGTAAAACGTATTTTCCCCAATTTATTTTTGGAATCATCTCGACATCCTCAATTGCCTTTAATATTGGGTGTTCACAAAATTACTGGAAATTGTTGCAAGAAACGTAGACATCACAAACAAAATGAAAAGCTGTTTGAACATTGGCCCACCAGACTCCTCAGCCATCACTTTGTCATGAAATGTAACCCAATTAATGTAGATCTGTTTCTTCTTTTCTGCCCCAATACTTGCTTCCACTTCTTTCTTAAAAAACAGTCATGTATATTATGGGTCGACATTTCAGGGACCTCAATCTCACCATAGGGGATACCCAAAATATAATGCACATCGATGGGTTTAAAAGTTGAAAACTGAGATTGATAACAATTCATGACCCCAGAACCCTCGTCAAAATTGTCAAGAAACCACTGAAACATACTCTTGTTCACATCTTCAACTTGAAGATGAAACAAAGAAGATGAAACAAACCATCAAACCCTATCTCTTTTACAGCCCTAACTAGATTTTCCTTCTCACTAATTGCTTTCATTAGTTTAATGACCACCGAAGGATTGCATTATGGATGTATACGTTTCTTATGGAAATCAACAACACTGAAACAATATATGAAAAACAAATTCGTCATTACCAGACAAAGATCAGGTCATTACATGAAAACAAATCAATCATTACCAGAGAGACATCGAGTCATTATAATCATAATACACATAAAATTTTAAAAACATATGGTAATGATCATATCATTGATAAGTAATGATCAGATCCCTTACAAGTAATGAGAACCTCGTAGATAAAGTAATGATAAAAAAAACTGGACGTCTATTGATTGCCCTAAACTATGCTATTCGTCGCCCTAAAAATAGTGTAACTACCCCTTTTGCCCCTTGAGTAAATTGTGTTAATTGTTGGTGTGTTCCACTTATGAATTATTAGCAATGACAAATCTTCTCTCTCCTCCCAAAGAACTTACTGGATTAGTCTTTTCTTCTCCATTTTTGTGTGATTCTCCTTACCAACACATGTATATTGCTCCCTCTCTCTCCTTATCAACACACATATCTTTTCCCCAATTTTCATCCTTCATCAAAATTTGTCAAGTTTTCCCCCCAAATTTTAATATGGAATTTGTCAAAATTTTGATATGATTTCCCCCCACCCATAATTTGCCCTTCTAATCCAACAAAGGAGATATCGAAAAGTAACTTGAATAAGGTATGATATGAAATGTGTTTATTAAATGTTTTTTAATTCAGAGCTGGGTAGGAATGGTCTAGCTAAATTTGATTGAAAATGTTATTGGTAGGAATGGTTTTTTTGGATTTGATCAAAACTTTAAAAGATTTTTGTGTTGTTTACTCACATTGCAATGTTTGTGAATGATTAAGTTTTTGAAATATGTCAAATTTTTGCGTTGTTTACTTTGATTTCTATGTTTGTGAATGATTAAATTTTCAAAATCTGTCAAATTTTTTGTGTTTTTACTCAGATTTCAATTTTTGTGCATGATTAAGTTTTCGAAATCTGTCAAATTTTTCTTTTGTTTACTCAAATGTCAATGTTTGTGAATGAAAGTTTTCGAAATATGTCAAATTTTTGTGTTGTTTACTCAACTTTCCGTATTTGTGCTTGATGATTAAGTTTTCGAAAATCATGGCCATGTTGAAAACTGGGTGTAAGAACCCTAAATTTTCGACAATATAAGATAAGAAAATAAAGGACTGTTATGCCGCCGTTGACTACAAAGTCAAGGGCAAGGCTGATTAAATCAAACTTCTGAAAAGAAACAACGAATGTCAGCGTAAGACTTGTAACTAAGTTTACAATCCAAAATCAAATCAAATGAAATAAATTACAATTGTTCATAAAAATCCAAATGTTTGACGAATTTATTCTAGAAACCCCATGTCATGCATCGACATCCAAGTAGACAAGCAATCACCTTCAAGACCTGTCAACTGTGCCATCATAACAATGACACAGGCCCCAAAATAGGGTAGGGACAAACCCAAACAAAAGAACGTCAGCACTGGCTGAGTAAGGAGTTAAATAATAAAAGAGAAATTAAGATACGCGCCTTAAAGGTGCGTAGCTAATAAGAATCAAATTGACAATACAAAAACAAGCCAAAAGGCCGAAAAGTGGCCTGACACGAGTCGTGCCAGAATGGGCACGAGTTGTGCCCGGAACAGGGAGCTCGACAGAAATACGAAACAATGAGCACGAGTCGTGTGGAACTGGGCATGAGTCGTGCCCAGTCCAAAATCCGAAAACACAAGGCCGAAAAGCCACGAAAACGTTAAGTGTATTATTTGCCATCTTGGGTATTCTTTTCTTAGTAAACATATAGGGCCTTTACAAGGTCCCTAGCATGGACAAGGGTCCTACCCAAGCCATCCCGCATCTAGAGTTATAATTTGACTACCCTAAAGACTCGAGTGTGCACACCCCTCTCTAAGGGGACGGTAGGACGCACTATCCCTAGGAGGAAGTCAATTAGGAGGTTGGTTGCTGATTTCCAACCTAGAAAATGTACCTCGATCAGAGGCTAATAAGTACATGTCTTTAAGACCTGGTGACGGCGCAAAGTCCGTCCCTCTAGATGGGTCCGCAATATATACTTATCAAAAATTCTCATAACGATCTTAAGTTATAAACGGCCGTAGCCGGAATCATGACATGATATAAAATCAGTGATAAAGAACAACATAGCCATCAAGGCATTAAGAACATGAACAAATGAATGAGAAATGATAGAGGTTAGAAAACCAATAGATCATTATGATTTAACAAGTGAATGCTCAAGAGATCGATGTTAGGAATCATGCTTAAACATTAGGATTGTCAACGTTCTTACCTTCAAACACTCAAGGGAAGCTAGCAAGTATCAAAAGTCCGTGAAGGACGCTTCCTCAAAATCACCACCTAAAGGAGTATCAAATAAGGACGGATTACTACAATTCACAAGTTAATCATCCCCAAAACTATACCACAAATCATGGACCAACCATCACATAACCCAACAACACTTAACACGGTAACCTTATACCAAGACATGATCATATGACAACCAGATCAACTCCGATTCGCGTCAAACTTGCACAACAACTCCACAATCACATTAACAATACTCTCCCACCATATAAATGTCAACATACCCATAATAGCACCCAAATTAGAGTAGAACAAGATCTGGACAGAAGGTAATTAAATTATCCAAACCATTATAGAACATTCTCAAATCAATACCATACGTTACCCAAATCATTATAAGCCAACCCTCCAAAATTCATGCAATTCCGATCACAAATTCATCATCAAACATACATAAACCTTAAATTATGCCCTAACTCCCAACACCCAACAAATTAGATCATGATAATTCTAACCCATCATACAACATAGTCAAAACCACAATACCATGACAATTAACACCAACAAATCCATAATAGTATCAACTATACAATTTAGGGCATACTACAAAAGATGAAAAAGAGAAAGGGCAACTTACAACACTCGATAAATCGAGTGAGGAGAAAAGGGAAGAAGGTGGGCGCGCGGCGGCTAGGCGGTAGGAGGCGGTGACCGGTGGCGGCGGCGGTGGTTGCCGCTGCTCTTTTCTCTCCTCTTCTCTCTTCTTTTCTTTTCCTCTTTTCTTTCTCCTTCTCTTCTCAGCTTACGTATGATAGTGTAGGGGAGGGGTTTTTGTTTTGTTTTTATATTTAATAGTGGTAGTAGGGTGAATGAGTGTTAGCAAGGATAAATAGGTAATCTTAACATGAGTTACCCGATTAGGATTACGAAACCCAAATAGGAACGTGATCCTATAAACCTAAAAAATTGTAATAGATTCTTAAATAACCCCAATAAATGTAACACCCTAAATAAATAATAGTCCCAAAAATTACGGGGTGTTACGGTCGAGCCGCTTTGGAAACTGGGCTCGACCATGGTCGAGCCGTGTTGCGCACTGGGCCGTAGTTTTGCACACGTAAATTTCAAAAATTTGACCACAAAATTCGTTTATATGAATCGTAATTCGTTTATATGTATCGTAATAGGGTAAAATGAATTCATGAGCATGATTAGTGAAAGTATGACGTGCTAGTTGAAAAATGCATCTTAATTATTGGATGTGTATCTGAACATTTTCTCACGTGAATAATACATGTGAATCTTTTGATTTGTTTTGAAATTCAGATTATCTGAAAATGATGAAGTCTTTTTAAGTATTTAACGACAAAGATTGTTTCTGTGAATTGGAGTTCGTTTCTCTGAATCGGAACTCGTTTTCCTGAATTGTAATTCGTTTATGTGAATCGTAATAGGGTAAATTCATTTCATGAGCATGTATGATGTAATAGTTGAACAATACATTTGAATTATTAAAATGTGTATTCATCCATTAAAAATTCTCTCTCCGATTCATTGTAATAGGGTAGATGTGTATCAATCTATTAAAAGTTTCTCTAGTCGTGTTGTAAAATGGGTGTTGCAGATTGGGTTCGACCATGTTAGAGTCGTGTTGCAAACTGGACTCTAGTTTTGATGTAACACCCCGGCTCATCGCCTGAGCCTGAAGTAGTCACCTATGGCAGCTCGTCAGGCTGTGGGCTGACCTCACAGACCAACACGGGTCCTTCCGGCGCATTTTGACCTCACTCATGTGCACCCTGGGAAACTTCCCAGGAGTTCACCCATCCTGAAATTACTCCCAGTCAAGCTCGCTTAACTGTGGAGTTCTTATCATATGGGCTTTCTAAAAGGAAAGTCGACTTTGTTAGTATGAGTAGCACTATCAATCCTTTTAACCACCTCATATGAGCCATTAATATCTTATAACCTTCATCTGAAATATAGGGTATTACACTCACCCTCTCTTAATACAGCAACGTCCTCGTTGAACCTAGCAACCAACCATAGTCTAACTCTTAGATCTTTCTTCCGCTAGGCTGCTGACTTGGGCACTCCTGACCATAGGATCAACACGCGGTCGCAGGATTGCTCTGATACCATTTGTAACAGCCCGGTCCATCATACGTCGCAACACAACCCAATAAGATGGGAAGTCACCCTTTAGGCCCGAATATCCTCTCGTGGGCTCTAAAAGGTGAAGGCCTCGTTGGTAGTAAGATGGTAGGAATCTATTATAAACTGATCATATGAGCCTTAGTTTCCCAATGTGGGACAAACCAACTCCATAAACCACTTTCCATATTCCGTAGTGTTACATTTGAAGATGTCAATTTCAAGAATTTGTGGGGCGAGTATGTTATATTAAATGATAAGGGCAAGCATGATGTAATACTCAAACAACACATCTGAATTATTGAAGTGTATATCTGAACTTTTTTTACACGTCAATACATCTGAATTGATGAAGTGTATAATTTAATTTTTGTTTCCAACGTTCTATGTTTTCACAATTACTTAGGTAATTTAATTTGTTGTTGATAGATGATTATGAAGTGTGAATTCTCACAACTACTTAGATATATGCAGGTGAATGTACCCGATTACAGCGGAGATGAGGGTGATTTTAGTAGTTTATTTGAGAGAAACTATGACATACTGTACAACTCATTTTTGAACGATTTCCACCAAAATCGATAACACGTAAGGGTATATTAGTAAAGTTACTATGAGTTCAAAAGGATGCGATATGAGAGTTACACTATAAACTTGTACATTACGATTGTAAGAGAAACACTACGTATACTCACTTAAGCAGATCTAGCAATAATTCATAAAAGACAAGAACAGTTCAGACATCCAAAGTGTGTTGTGAACAAACATATTTCTTAATGAGTTCATATAGTTGATTTAAAGGATCTAAATCTCCAAAAACAATATATGGCCATTAACATGTTATTAATTATAATTTGATTTCCTACTTTTATGTGCTCTTTGGTGAACTACCAAATGATAATATGCATCTACTATCCTACGAATTCCGAATAACTTTTTTTTTTTTTGGAAAGTATTAGCTTTTTATTCCTCCATTTTTGGGAAAAAAGGAACAAAATTACAACACTAACCAAAAAGGGGGGCAACGAGCCACCCTAAGAAAACCACTATCTAATGCTCCTAGCAATTAGGAAAGCAATTACTAAATCGATCAATAGATCTTACACAGACTATATATTTGATATGATTAGCTAATTGATCAGTAGTTCTAGTGCTACCACCGAAGATTCACGCGTTTCTTTTCCTCCAAATCTCGTAAATCGTACAAGAGAAAGCACTTCTGAGCAAATGATGCTTTCCCGCTTTGCCTTAGATTTTCTTGAACCAGTTTATCTCGTGCTTCAGGGACCAGATTTGTCTACTATAGCCAAGCCATTGGAGCACGTTTCTCCAAACTGCTTTTGAGTAGCAGCATTTGAACATAAGGTGAGTTATACTTTCTTCATCTGCCTTGCATAGTGTGCACCAGTTAGGCATACTCATACCTCTGCTTTTCAGATTATCAACAGTAGGCAAGCTGTTATGGATGGCAAGAGTTGTGATCACATCACTCTTTGGAAGACAACAAGTATCCCATACAGTCTTTGACCAAGCAACTCTTCTCCCGACCTGCCTAAAGAAGTCGTAGACACCCTTGCTACTTTTTGCAGCAAGCCAGTTAGCCGTCAGAAGCTTAGCATTCACTTCATTCCCAGCAATACTCTTTATTTCATCCCTAATCAGAAGTATATTTCTCCAAGCAGCTGAGCAGTCAACTTGAGCAGTTATGCTCCAAAGATTTCTACCTTTCAAGTAGTATGCCCTCATCCATTTTGTCCAGGCACCTTGCTTCTGATGACTCAGCTTAATCAGCCATTTTGAGAACAGGGTTTTGTTCCAGCTCAGGACTTCTTTAATACCAAATCCTCCTTCTTGCTTTGGAGAGCAGAGAAAGCTCCATTTAATGAAAGTCATCTTATTTCTCTCATCATTGATACCCCAAAATAATTCACGACAAAGCCCACTGATTCTCTTAAGTACAGCTTTAGGGAGGAGAAGAACTGAGCCCCAAAAGGTTTGTAAACCCAGGATAACTGAGTTTATCAATTGCAATTTCCCAGCGTAAGATATGAAAGAATTAGCCCAATGCATAAGCTTACCTTTAATCTTTTCAATCAGAGGAGCATACATATAAGCTTTAAGCCTGGCTGAGTGCAGAGGAATACCAAGATACCTAAAGGGGAAAGAGCCAATAGTGTAACCAGTAGCTTCAGATATACTCTTTGTTGTGCTTGCTTTCACTCCACCAAGATAAATGCTAGTTTTCATGGGATTAGCAGCAAGTCCTGATTGAGCCTGAAACTTGTTAAGAGTATTTGAGACAAAAATAATAGATTTCTTTTCTCCTCTAGCAAAAATCAACAGATCATCTGCAAATAGGAGATGTAACAAGGAGAATTTATTGCATTTTGGATGCTGCTTGAAATTATCAGAGTGAATGATTTGTCTGAGCATTCTTGAGAGACCCTCCACGCAAATCACAAAGAGGTAGGGTGACTTTGGGTCACCTTGCCTTAGACCCTTTTTAGCAGCAAAGTAACCAACCTAAGAGCCATTAATGTTTAGAGATAGGTGAGCACTGCTAAGACAAGCCATAATCCAGCTGATAAACTTTTCAGGGAAGTTTAAGCATTTGAGGAAATTCTTGAGGTAATCCCATGAGACAGAATCAGATCAAAAGCTTTTTGAATGTCTACTTTGATAGTAGCTCTTGGAGATATGTTTGCCCTCTCATATTTCCTGATCAGTTCTTGAGATAAAAGGATGTTATCAAAAATAGCCTTGTTTGGGACAAAGGCTGACTGCTCCTCTCCTATTATTGAGTCAAGAACAGGCTGCACCCTACTCACAAGCATCTTACTGATTATTTTGTAGATAGTATTGCAGCATGAAATAGGCCTATAATCAACAACAAAATGTGGAGTGGGTTTTTTGGGGATTAGAGCAATTAAGGTAGCATTGACTTGCTTCATCATCTTACCTGTGCAGAAAAATTCTGACACAGCTGCACTTATATCATCACCCACAATACTCCAGGCTTTTTTGTAAAAAGCTGCTGTAAATCCATCTGGCCCTGGACTTTTCAGGTCATCAATAGAGAACATGGCAGCTTTTAAATCATTAGGTGTGAATGGCTTGATCATATTATCCTTTTCTTCATCTGTGATCTTTGCCCCATTAACCCAGCTTGCTTCAAAACTTTCCACATTTTGATTGGTGCCAAGCAGCCTCTTATAATATTCAAGAAAAGCATTATTTACACCTTCAGGGTTTGTGTGAAGAGTATTATCCAAATCATGAACCTTTCAAATATAAGCAAGAGCTTTCCTCTCTTTGACTTTAGCATGAAAGTATTGGGTTCCAGCATCATTCATCTTTAAATCTCTAATCTTTGCCCTCTGATACATGAAACAAAGTTCAAACTTTTCCAATTTTTCAAGCTCCAACTTCAACTTTTTTGTGCCAGCCAGGTTATGAGGATGAAGGTGAAGGTTTTCTTGCAATCTATACAGCTCAGTCCTACAACTTCTGATTCTGTCAGAGATATTGGAGTAGGAGCTCTTGTGCAAAACTTTCAGCTCTCTTTTGATGACCTTTTGCTTTTCCATAATTTTGAACATTTTTGAACCCTGAAATTTGTGATTCCAAGCATGCCTGATAATATCATCAAATTTGATGTCTTCACTCCATGCATTTAGGTACTTGAAGCATTTTGGCAACTCTTTTATACCAAGGTTAATATCCACCAGCACAGGGGAGTGGTCAGATAAACCAGGTTGCATAAAATGAGTAGAGGAATTTATATTCTTTGCAAGCCATATAGGATTGATCATGGCTCTCTTCAACTTTGCCCAGACAACATCATCTCCTTCTTGTAAATTATGCCATGTGAAATGACAGCCAGTCCCAGGTAAGTCCATAAGCCCATTTCTTAGAACACAGTTGCAGAAATCATCAACATCCCTTTTATTCAGTGCCCCTTTACTCAACTTTTCACTGCTCTCATTTACAACATTGAAGTCACCAAGTAGAATCCAAGGCATATTGCAAGCACCAGATTCCCTATTAATAAAATCCCACAAAGACTTCCTATCTTCTCCACTATTAAACCCATAGATTGCTGTAATGTTGCATTCAAACTGGGATTTGAGGCAACAAACTCTACAATGCATAAATTGGGCATCAGATTCCATCATCTTGACTAATGTTGTTTGGGGATTCCAAATGACCCAAATCCTACCATTGACATGGTGAGTATAATTATTCAAAGTATTATATCTTTTGAATTTCTTAGCCAAAAATAGAAGTACCATTACTTTCTCTAACTCTAGTTTCCAGCAGACCCAGGAAATCTATCTTATTATATTGACGGTAGTGCAGAATTTCCTGCTGCTTATGAGGCTTGTTACAGCCTCTGAAATTCCATGTGGAGACAATAATTAAGCAGAGAACCCCCCACCAGGGTCTTCTACATCATCTATAACCACTTGCTCAGTGATTTCTATTTTGTTTTCCTTAGACAAACCCACTGGCAGAAGATCATAGTCATTACTTTCCAGGGCTTTGAATCTATTTTCTGCAAACTCCAATTTCTTAGCCAATGATAACTTAGCTTTCTTACTTAAAACTGGAGTAAAACCATCCTTGTCAGCCATTGGTTTGAAAACAGTCAGGGTGGGAGATACTAATACAACCTTTTCCTTCTCCTTAGTAAGCTCAAGTGTATTTTCAGTCTCTTTTCCCTGTAGAGGATCAATGCTCTCATTAACCTTTTTTGGCACATAGATCTTCTTTTTGACTTGTTCTTGTGGCTGCGCCTCCTTCTTCTGCAACTTACAACTCTGTGTCATATGCCCCAACTTATTGCAGTAGGAGCAAAAATATGGAACCCACTCATATTTGACAGTTTGGGTGGATTCACCATAAGGTGTTATGACATCAATGTGTTCAGGAAGCTCCTGAGCAACATCAACTTCAATAAGGACTCTAGCAAACGAAAGTTTTGCCTTCAGTGTGGTTCTAAGATCAGCAAACAATGGCTTGCCAATATGGCTTGCAATTTTGCTGAGAGCTTTCTGCGACCAGAAATGAGGCTATCAGTTGGAATATAGTCTAATTGCATCCCTGCTTTCTTCTTAACAACCTCATTAAAACCCAATTTATTATCCTTATCAGCTTTAGTCTCAATTTCTTCACCACTACTAGCAGTACCAGTAGACGTATTCCCATTTTAACAGAAATATCCACATTTTCAGAATTAACATGTGAATTGTTGCAGGTTTTTGAGGGACTTACATTGCGTGTAGCAGCAGCTAGATAATCTGAGATTGTTGCTTTCGGCGACGGACCACGATTATCATCTGGGTTTTCCGAAGTAACGTCTTCAGTCGTCATCTGGGTTTTGGTTTGCTCTGTGATACCTTCAATATTTTTGGGTAAATTACTACCATTAGATTTGTTTTCGAGAGGGGAAGAAGATGGTGTAGTTTGTTTTTGAGAACGCCTAGTTTTCGCCATGGAATCAAGCTAACTCAGGTCATGGAGATGAGGTAGCTTGGAGAAGAAGCATATTTCTCCTAGATTCCTTTTTTTTGAATCCTCCTCTTTTTGATGATGAATTCCGAATAACTTGATAAACAAAGTCGGACATATCGCCATCTCACCTCCAATGTGCTTCAACTTTGACTTTGATAAACAAATCTACTACGTCTATTAAGTTCAACCTAATAAGGAGTCAAAAAACAAAAATCTTAATAGCTTTACGAAAATCGTGGGACTTATAAATGAAGTCAACGCGTCCGAACTAAGCAATTACATAATTGATCAATTTATATTGTTTTTTTTTTTTTTTTTTTTTTTGGTTTCTTAACTAAAACGATTAGTTAAGAAATTTTAGTGATCATTGTACTAGCTTGGTAATAGTTTTAGTTAAGAAATTTAGTGATCATTGTACTAGTTTTGATAATCATTTTAGTTAAGAAGCTTTAATGATCATTATACTAGTTTTGGTAATCGTTTTAGTAAGGACCTTGACACTTCATCTAAAATTTGAAAATAGGGTACTTTATAAAATTTGGCTAATTATATATAATGGGATATTTGATAATCATAAATAATGTGACATAATATTAAACTAAAGAAATTTGTAACACGATATAATCGTTCCTCGATTTATTAAGAGCCTATTTCCGGGTAAATTTGAGAAGATTTGCAACGACGATATGAAATGATCAACATGAGCGAGGCGATGGATGAGAAGGAGAATAATGCCACTAGCGTTGGTGAAATCGTATAGTTTATTTAAGTTGAAGGAGTTAGGTTGTTAAATTGATGTCGAAGTACGTCTATGTCTATGTTAATTAGGTGGCTCAATGCAATTGTATACGGAATTATGCTTTCGAACTATGCGTCTATATGAATTGACTATTATCACAAATTAAATTGATCAATGATGCGATTTTGTACTTCGGGCGCATAATCTTCTTGACTGCATTTATAAGTCAAGCACGATTTACATACAACTATTAAGATTCTTACTAACTTGAACTTAATAGTCATGCATTTGTTTATCAAAGTCCGTGTTACTGCATCTGAATCAAAATGCCTATATGTGTCGACTAAATCATCGCTTGTGAATTCGAATCAACATGAGTACTATATGTCAAGGAAAATATGTTAAAAAGTAAAGAATACAAAAAAATAGTACATCCTAACAATTTAGATCGCTTATGAACTGACGAATATTGACAAATATTGAAATGACTTGTTATGAAATGACAAATATTTAAATAAAATTTCAGATGATGGATAAGAAGAAGAATAATCTAGTAGCGTTGGTAAAATCGTATAGTTTATTAAATTTAAATTGACGTAGGTTGTTAAACGAATGTCGAAGTATGTATGTGTCTACATTTATTAGATGTCTCAATGCAATTGTATCGAAATGATACTTTCATAGTAAGCGTCTACATGAAATGGCTTTTATCACATATTAAATTGATCAATTATGTAATTGTTTCCTTTGTGCGCCTAATCCCCTTGACTTAATTTATAAGTCAAACACGATTTCCATAAAACAATTAAGAGTTTTGTTTATTTTTTTTACTCTTTGTTAGGTTGAACTTAATAGTTGTAGATTTGTTTATCGAAGTCCGAGTTGAAGCACACTAGACATGGCGAAACGACCGTGTTTGTTTATCAAGTTATTCGGCATTCTTAGGAAAGTTGTGGCAGATTATAATTTAGAAGTTCAACAAAAAGCACATAAAAGTAGGAATCAATTTATAATTAACAATATGTTATTGGCCATATCTTATTTTTGGAGATCCGGTTCCTGTAAATCGGATAATATGAACTCATTAAGAATGGTGTTGTTCACATCACATTTTAGGTGTCTGAACTGTTATTGTTTTTCATGAATTCTTATTGCTAGATCTGATTGGCATCCTTTTGAACTCATAGTAACTTTACGATTATACTCATACGTGTTAGCGATGTTGGTGAGAATTGTTCAAAAAATTAGTTGTACTTTATGTCGTATTTCCTCTGAAATAAACCACTAAATCACCCCCATCTCCATCGTAATCTTCACATTCACCTACATATATTTAAGTAATTGTGAGAATTCACACTTCATAATCATCTATCAACAACAAATTAAATTACATATGTAACTAATTGTGAAAACATTGAACGTTGGAAAAAAAATATTAAGATAAACACTTCATAAATTCAGATGTATTGACGTGAAAAAGAAAGTTCAGATATACACTTCAATAATTCAAATGTGTTGTTCGAGTATTACATCATGCTTGCCCTTATCATTCAATTTAACATATGTATTGTTGAACTATTACATCATACATGCTCATGAATTGAATTTACCCTATTAATACTACGATTCAGATAAACGAATTACAATTCAGAGAAACGAGTTCTGATTCAGAGAAACGAATTCCTATTCACATAAATGATATTTGTCGTCTAATACTTAAAAAGACTTCATCAATTTCAGATGTTCTGAATTTCAAAACAAACTAAAGATTCAGATGTATTATTCACATGAGAAATGTTCAGATACACATCCAATTATTCAGATGCATTTTTCAACTAGCACGTCATACTTTCACTAATCATGCTCATGAATTCAGTTTAGCCTATCAAAATTCATATAAACGAATTACGATTCAGAGAAACGAATTTTGTCGTCAAATTTTGAAAATTTATGTGTGTAATACTACGGCACAGTGCGTAACACGGCTCGACCATGGCCGACCCAATTTTCAACACGGCTCGACCATGGTCGAGCCCAGTTTCCAACACGGCTCCACCACGGTCGAGCCCAGTTTTCAACACGCCTCCACCACGGTCGAGCCCAGTTATCAACACGGCTACACCCTATGGTGGACCTAAATTTGGGAATATCAAACAACACAAAAAATTCACAGATTTACAAACCAAATACTTACTACAACTTAATCATCCGAAATTAGAATCTAAATAATTAATATGATTCTATAAAATTCAACAATGATATCAAATACTTACTACAACTTATTTGTATAGTTGTAATTGGAGTATTTTCATTATGAGTTAAATGCCATTTCTCTTCTTTATAAAATTATTGAGATCTTCAAATCTTGGGTTTAGGTAGAGGAGTGAGATGATGTTATTGTAGATGAGAGAGAAGCAAGGTAAGAAGATGAGTTAATGGAGATGACAGAGAAGAAAGGTAAAAAGAAAGGAGCTAATCGATGAAAGAGTAGTTTACAAACAATGAACAAATTGATTGCTCATGAATGATGAATAAACGGGTTGATGAAGATGATGATTGATGAAGATCAGAGTGGTAGAAGGGGGTGGTAGGAGTGAAGCAATGATAAATAATTAATGAACAAAGGAAACTAATGATAATGATTAGCAATTAATGATAAGGGTAAATTTGGTACTTTGCAATAAATTAAGAGCGATGTATAACATAGCTTAGGGCGATAAATAGCAACTCCCTAAAAAAAAGCCATTATTGCTCGGATACTTTACAAAGTAATGACCAAAGCATAGATAAGTAATGACCAGATCATTTTTTTTTTAACAGGAGTAATGACCAGATCATGACCAAAAGAATAATTGATCATTACCAAGCGAAGAACAAATCATTACTAACGGAAGAACAGATCATTACCCAAATAGAAACAGTTCAATCATTACCAACAAACAGATCTAGTCATTATATGCACACAAATCCATCATTACCAGAGAGATATCGAGTCATTATAATCATAAAACACATAATTTTTAAAAACATATGGACATTATCCTAACAGAACGAAACCGCAATACACACAGACATACGCAAAAATCAGATCATTACCAAACGGAGATCTAATAATTACCAAGATGGGAACAGATCATTACTAAGAGGGGAACATATCATTACAAAAGATAGAAACACATCCATCACTACCAAACACAGATCTAATCATTATAAACGCAGAAATTAATCATTACCGGAGGCATTAACAGTCATTATAAACATTTCACTTAATTAATTGAACAATAATAAGAAAAATGCATATAAG
Organism: Spergularia azorica; assembly: GCA_038382645.1. Taxonomy (NCBI): domain Eukaryota; kingdom Viridiplantae; phylum Streptophyta; class Magnoliopsida; order Caryophyllales; family Caryophyllaceae; genus Spergularia; species Spergularia azorica. The sequence continues at coordinate 9,991 of JBBYHQ010032844.1, read as the reverse complement.
ATCAAAAACCCCTAATTTACCTGGGTTGTTGGGAATTGGGTAACCCTAATTCAATCAACTTCGTGTTCATTAATTTCTTCCTGCAAAAAAAAAAAAAAAATTAAAGTTACTTTAAAAACGTTTAATTGATGCAACAATAAACAAAAACATTAACAAAAAAAATATCAAATGCAGTTTTACGTGAGTTGTTGTTCTTCAGTTTCATCAGCTTTCATCCTTTTCTTATTCTTCATTTTCACAAATTTTTCTACTTCCGGAGCTTTTTCACTTTCTCTAGTTGTACAAAGTATATTATTGGCATCACTCATCGTTTCATCCCTTTTTTTTTCAGGATTTGCAAAAATTGATGGAGAAGTTACATATAGTAGTGTGATGGAGAAGTTACATTCACCGGAAAGTGAGGGAGAAGGAAGTTTGCGTTAGGAAGTTGAGCGAGAATCTCGAGAAATTTAAAAAACAACGGGTATTTGCCAAAATTTGGGCCTAAAAACCAAATAAAACGAAATGGGCCGCAGACAAGAACTAGCCCACTCCAAAAACTGGACAGGGGGGTACCGTGCGCAACGTACTCCGGGGGTACACACCAATTGTCGCATCTAACCCACATGCTTAACATGTGACCTATTCCTCCCCCCCCCCTTTAATACCCTTTCTCTCTCTTTGATTCTTTTCCCTCCAATTCTTCAAATTTTCGCCTTTTCTCTTTGATTCTTTTCCCTCCAACTCTTCAAATTTTCATTAAGGGTGGGTGATGAGGGGGCGGCTATGGGTGGCTAAGGGGCGAAAGTCGACATAAGGTGTATGCCTGAAAAATAAAAAAACTTTATTAGTTGACAGCATTGGTTATATTGGGTGTGGTTTGACAGAAACATCGATTAGGTATCCAAAACCCTGTTATAAGTAAAAAACAGTCGTAACAAAAAAATGAAGCCATGAAGCATGTAGCTTGTTCCTGAAGCAACAAAATCTCCATTGATTTTGAGCTTTATTTCATGGCTAACGAGAAGAAAAAACCACGAGGTCGACCACGGAAAAACCAGGAGAAGGAATCGGAAGAAGATGATCAACATAACGATACGGATTTGGGGAAAAATGGAGAAAATGCTTCGGAAAAACCTCGGGAAGAGGATGACACGTCAGCAACAACAATCGGGGACCACATAGCCTCGGCTTTCCGGCGATCGAAAATAAAAGTCACTAAACCAGCTCAGGAAGTTCCTACCCCAGGTAATCTACCACCAAACTCCTCTGCAATTGATGAAATTGTTAGAAATGTTACAAACCCTGAAAGTGTGAAAATTGGGGAATCGATGAATAAAACTTGGAAATCAGCTACTGGTGGACCAAAAATTGGAATGTCATTGTATAAGATAGAAGCTCCAATGGATTCTAATGAGGTTGTAATAACTGAGGATGATGTTAGGGTTGAAATGGAGGCATGGAACTGTAGTCTGGTTGGAAATGTGATCGGAGATAGACCTAAAATCAACATTATTCAGGATTTTGTGAACAAAAACTGGAACCATGTTGAAAAGCCAACAATCAGATACTACAAAAAAGGTTGGTTTGCCTTTAGGTTCAAGTCTCAAAATTGTATTGGTGAAATACTTCTAGGAGGGCCATGGAAAGTTGGTGGCAACATTCTGATTCTCAAGCAATGGACACCAGAATTTGGGCAAGAATTAGACAGGGTTCCCATTGTTCCTGTATGGGTTCTATTACCTGATTTGGATCCTTTTCTGTGGTCAATGTCAGCATTGAGTAAAATTACCAGTAAGCTGGGAAAACCACTTTATGCTGATCATACCACAACTTGTCAGGAGAGGCTCTCATTTGCAAGAGTGCTAGTGGAAATTGATGTGTCTAAGGAACTTCCAGACCAGATACAAGTGACAACAACCTTTCATGGAGAGTTCACATAGAGAGTGGAATATGAGTGGGTGCCTTTTGTTCTGAGTGTAAGAAGCTTGGACATAAGGCATACAGCTGCAAACATGCAAATAGGGCGCCAACTGTAAAAAATAAACAGGTATACCAGCCAGTGCAGTAGCCTGCAAATGCTGATGAGCCTATTAAAAGTATTGACAATATAGATTGTCTTAGCAAAACCAGATAGTGTGGTGTAGCCAATGCAGAAGCCTGCAAAAGTTGCTGAGACCACATATACTGATGCTCTAAACAATCTGCAAAGCCCTAGGGCTGGGAATCAGAATAGTCCTGATCAGACGATCCCTGATTCTCCAAGCATGCATTCAGAGACTCCCCCTCCTTCACCAGATGAGGATGTGGGATATCAGATTTTCACCATCAAATCACACAAGAAGAGGATGCTGCAGAAAATCAGGAAAAGTGCCAATTCTGCATCAGATTTTCCTAGCCTAAACTTGGGTGAAGGTACTACAGGAAAGGAAGCAGCTAGCAGCATTACAATAGAGGATAATGTCCCACCTGGAATTCCCTCTAAATGTTAATCTGTTCTTGGAACATTAGAGGGCTCAATGAGCCTCTAAAACAGCATGAGGTTAAGAATCTCATGCTGAAATATAAGATAGATATTATAGGAGTTTTGGAGACAAAAATTAAGGAGCATAAGACTCCAGTGGTAGTAGCAAACAAGTTTAGTGGATATTCTGCTGAGTTTAACTATGGCCACCACTATAATGGAAGAGTATGGGTAATTTGGCATCCAGGAAGAGTTGACCTGCAAATTGTGGCTACTCATGCCCAATTTATTCACTGCAAGATCAAGAATAAGGTAACTAGTAAGGAGTATGAGGTTGCCATGGTTTATGCTAGTAATGATAGACAGGAAAGACAAGATTTGTGGCATGAAATGGAAAATTTGGCAGGAAATATCCAGGGTTCTTGGTTGGTAATGGGAGACTTTAACACAATCAGGGATCCGGAGGAGAGAATTAGCAATGCAGAGACAAACACTAGTGACATGATAGAATTTAATTATTGTATTGCAAATTGTGGCCTAGAGGATATGCAAAGTCAGGGTGGGGATTTTACTTGGTGTAACAAACAGGTGGGTATTGATAGGGTTTGGTCAAATTTGGACAGAGCCATGATAAACCAGGAATGGCTAATTCAGCAAACTGACTCTACCTCAACTATCCTTCCTTTTGGGATATCAGATCACACCCCCATCCTGGTAAATGTTGATAATGCTATTGAAATCCAGAAACCTTTTAGATTTTTGAATTGTTGGGCTGATCACCCTCAATTCTCCAACCTAGTAAGGAAAGCTTGGGAAATTCCTGTTTATGGTGCTCCTATGTTCAGACTATTCAAAAAAATGCAGAATGTCAAGATTGAAATCAAGAAACTCAACAAGGATTTCTACTCTAATATGTCTGATCGAGTTAATCATTGTAGAAGAGACTTGGAGGCTTGCCAGAAAGCCTACTTGTTGGATGTTGTTAATGATGAGCTGCAACATCAAGAAGAAATCTTAAAACAGCAATTCTGCACACTGAAGAAGGCAGACCTGAGCATGCTTAAACAAAGAGCAAAAATCACACACATCAAGGATGCTGATTGTAGCTCGAGATATTTTTATTCCAAAATTGCTCAGAGGAATCATATGAGGGTGATTGGAAGTATTTTGGATACGAATGGAGTGATGCACACCACTCAGGAGGGTATTACTTCTGCATTCATTGGCTATTATAAAGATTTGTTAGGCACTAAAAAACCAGTGTCTGAGCTGGATAAATCCCTGTTTCATGGAATGAAATTAACTGAGAATCAAAGCATGGAGCTCTGCAATGAGATTACTAAAGAAGAAATAAAAAATGCTCTCTTTGACATTGATTCAAACAAGAGTCCAGGGCCAGACGGATTCTCATCAGGGTTTTTCAAGTAGGCTTGGCAGATTATTGAGGAAGACTTCTGTACAGCAATCAGAAGTTTTTTCAAATCCAAAAAATGGCTAAAACAATGGAGCTCAGCCATTAATACACTGATTCCGAAGAAAAAGAATGCTAGTTCTGTCACATATTACAGACCTATCTCCTGCTGCACTACAGTTTACAAAAATGTAACCAAAATTATTGCAAATAGACTTCAGAGAGTGATGCCATCTCTGATTGGATTTGAACAGGCTTCCTTTACAAAAGGAAGCCCTTTCTCAGTCTTTGGTCAAGGGATACAGTCACAAGCATATTTCTCCTAAGTGTCTGATGAAGATCGACATTAGGAAGGCATTTGATTCTGTAAGTTGGGAATTCATTGAAAATACCCTGGATATTTGCAACTTCCCCAAAGAATTTATTGATTGGACTACGGCTTGTGTCAAAAGCCCTTGGTACTCCCTAAAGATTAATGGCACAAGTCTAGGGTTCTTTAAAGGAGAATGTGGAGTGAGGCAAGGTGATCCAATATCACCCTACCTTTTTGTGTTATGTATGGAAATGCTTTCAAGGAGGTTGAGAGCTTTGGTTCATATATCCAGCTACTCTCTTCACCCTAAATGCTCTAAGATAGGACTCACTCACCTGGTATTTGTTGATGATCTGATGGTGTTTTCAAGGGGAGATTGCCCTTCTGTGATTGCAGTCACTAAGATTTTGGACAACTTCTCAGTCATTTCCGATCTGCAAGCTAACCCTCAAAAGTCTGAATCCTACTTTTATGGCATTAATTCAGGAACCAAGGAGGATATACTTAGCATCACTCAATTCCAGGAAGGAAATTTTCCCTTTAGATACTTGGGAGTCCCTCTAAACTCAGCAAGAATCAAAAACTCAATGTGTGCTCAGCTGATAACTAAGATTCAGGTACACCTGGAGAATTGGTCCACACAGTTCCTGTCTTATGCTGGTAAGGTCCAGCTGATCAACTCAGTGTTGTTTGGTATCCTAAACTTTTGGTGTAATGTCATCCTACTCCCCAAAGGTGTAGTAAAACAGCTGAACAAACTATGCAGGAGCATCCTGTGGAATATACCTGATGGGCAGAGAAGAATGATCTACAAAAGTTCGTCAAGCTCTTGTACACCTCGGAATGAAGGGGGTTTTAATATCAAGGAAATTCTAGCCTGGAACAAAGCCATTATCTCCAAATGATTGTGGATGATTGACACAAGGAAAAGCAATGTCTGGACTGACTAGATCAGGCACTACATTTGCAGGAAAAGAGCATTTGGGAAATAAATGGCAGGCATCAGAATGCTGAAACATTAGCTAGCATACTCAAAGTAAAAGAGGATATTCTGAATAAAGCTGGTTCAATCACTTTGGCTAGAGATTTGATGAATTCATGGAGCAGAGGAGATAAATTCAAGGTTTCTTATGCCTATGACTTTTTGAGGAAGAAAAATCCTAAGAACAGAGGTACAGGGTAATCTGGGATAGCATTACTTTACCTAAACACTATTTCATCACCACTCTGGCTATTCAAAGGAAGTTACCCACAGTGGATAATATGTGTAGCAGAGGACTGGTCATGGTAAACAGGTGATGTCTATGCAAGGAAGCAGCTGAGACTAGTGCACATCTATTCTTTGACTGCAAGTTTTCGAAAGAAATCAAGAGGGCAATGCTGAATTGGGTGAATATAGGGCGGCAGGGCTGGAGTCTACAAAGAGAACTCAACTGGTACCCTCACAATAAAAGGAAGAAGGATTGGAGGACAAAATGGCAAATATGCAGTCTAGTTGCTACAGTATATGCAATTTGGCAGGAGAGGAATAATAGACTCTTTGCAGAAAAGGAACAGGATGGTGTGATGATCATTAGATAGCTTAAGTTCGTGATTAGCGTTAGGATGTTGGCTTGGGCCAATATTGTGGTGTATAATGACATTATTGAATGTCTAAATCGCTAGATTATCTAAAGGGTTTAGTTTTTTGTAAGTTTTTTTGGAATATTTTTTCCTGAAATGGATGAATAAAATTCCTAACTGATTTCTTGCAAAAAAAAAAAAAAAATATAGAAAAAGTTGCATAAATCACCTTTTATTTTTCCAAACTTACAAATAACGATCTTTTAAAAATAAATTGGCGAATTACCAACTTGTACAATCCTTAGACGTTGCTACGACAAACTCTTTTCCTTTCGCTTCCAGCAAAACACCCATGACCACCATTGACCACCGGAAACCAACCGCAGCCACCCTAAAAAATGACTATTTTTTTCATTTTCTTTTTTAATCTCAAAACCTATTTAATTATTTACCCATCTTACTTAAACCCTTTTTTTCACTTCTACCATGATTAAACACCCACCACCAAATTAATTAAATTCCCTCATTGTCACTTTGCTCAAACTTCTTTATACTAGTACTAGCTTATAGACCCGTGCCATGCACGGGGTTCATAAATGTTTATATGAAGTAGTTCTAATAGTGCTCCCTCATTATTGGAGTATGTGATATTTTCGGTTTTTGAAGTGAGTTTTATTTGAGTGACTCTGAGCTAATCTGATCTGTATTTGCTTAAAATTTGATTGAAATTTCAAAGAATTAGTATAAATTATGGACCAAATTCATTGAACGTTATTTGAGCAATTGTGAATTTGTGATCTGATTTGAATGGCTCTGGTCTGATCTGATCTGATTTGAATGACTCTAAACTAATCCATGTCCATGTTTGAAACGTTTCTATTTTTTTATTCATTTTATCTAAGGTAGAAATATATAGATTATATACCGTAAGAAGTCTTATATATATAAGATTTTGCGATAAACAATTTTTTGTACTTAGTGGTCGTTTGGTTGCCACTCAAAATCATGGGAATTCAAAATTCCCATGAATTAATTTTTTGAAGTTGTTTGGTTGCCTAAAATCATGGGAATTGAAAAATCATGGGAATTTCCAATTTCTACAAAATGGAGGAATTGGCTTACCTAGCCCCTCCTTGGTAATTGGCAATTCCTGTGGAATTTCAATTCCTACATTTAACCAAACAGTTTTGAAAAATTCATGTGAATTTCTACAACCTGGGAACAGGAAGTTCATGGGCATTCCAAATTCCTGTATGCAACCAAACAACCACTAATAAATAAAATATGTCCAATACAAACAATTTGGGCATAATTGTCAAACTTTAACATTGGCGTGATTATCCTAGATGTGGTGTATTATGCACATCATGTCTTTTAAGCTCCGCATACACATTGGCGTGATTATCCTACGACTCACAAAATCTCACCAAAAAAAAGTTTTGACTCCTTGATCAACTTGGAAGACGAAGCAATTTCAACAATGAATTGTGGACTACTATTCACTGCTATACATTTTTTGTGGATTACTGTATACATTTTTTTTTCCTTGAATATAAGTTTTCCTAATTAAAACACTCCTAAAATGTAGCTGGTTGTTTTTTTATTATTAATATTTTGCCATTATATGTGTAATGTGACTTATTTGAGATATTTTTCCGTTTTTTTTTAATGATCAAGATTATATTAACCCGGGAAAATTCCCAAAACCATTACAAAAAGGGGTGCTAGCCTATACTCAGATTTGCCTACAAAGTTGGCAAATCAAAGCATGGTAGCAAGAGTTTCCTCACTTAAGCCTGAATTTAAAAACAACATCCTAACAGCTACTATGTAGCTAATTCTTCTTATAATTTCCTCTACACTTCTCTGCTTTTCTCGGAAAATTCTGTGGTTTCTCTCCTGCCATAGCTCATAGATCGTACAAAGCAAGGCACACCTGTTTCTCCTTTGTTTCCACCCCTTTCCCTTGTTGTATCTGTGGAACCAATTTACTTCCTGCCTGAGTGTAGAGATGCCATGTGGGATATGATATTTAGTGATCATAGATCCCCATACCATCCTAGAAAAGCTGCAGCTGAAAAATAGGTGGTTTGTGGTCTCAGCACTCCTACAGCAGAGCACACATCTGCTAGCTAGCTGAAATCCTCTCCTGCAAAGATTATCCAGGGTAGCTAGACATTTCTGCACTGCCATTAAGCCAATAAATCCATGCTTAGGAATTACTGCATGGTCTGTCTTCTGCCTAAACTTCACATTCTCCTTATCTCTGAAGATGTTATAAATGTCTGTAGTGCTCCTTGCTTCAGAGACCACTTTCCTTGCAGAATCAATCCCTCCTACTCTATCAATTAGGTTGTCTCTAACATGAATGATATTTCTCCAGCTACAAGACCATGCAGCTTTTGATTCCATTGTCCACAGGTCTTGGTTTCCAATAATATATGCTTTTATCCACTTCACCCAGATACTATCAGTGTTCACCTCAAATTTCCTGATCCATTTTACCAGGAGAGCTTTATTCCAACTTAGGATTTCCTTAATGTCAAAACCACCTTCCTTCCTGGGTTTGCAGAAGCTATGCCAGGATTTAAACACCATTCTTCTTTCCCCCTCCTTTATACCCCATATAAAATCCTTACACATCTTGTTAATGCTTTTGATGATACCCTTGGGCAGAAGTATACCCTAAAAGAAAAGATTTCTGTTGGTATTGCTCCAATTAATTTATCATAAAATTTAGAATGAGATCTTTTTTTCCTCATAAATAACGGTTAAATAAAGCAATTATTATGATCATTTCCCATTTTGATTTATTACGGCTCACATGCAGCTGGGTAGAGTGAAATAATCTTTTGTTGACATGTCGATGGTTTAACAAAGTCGTGCCACATCAGCTTACTGGCACGGCTTTATTAAAAGACAAAGATAGATATGTCTCTTTAAATTTTGCAAATAAAAGATTACGGTCTGGGTGCACGAAATAAATCTCACCAATGAGGGTGCTCTATTATATATTTACACACCATGAAATTGTAAATTCTTTAACAATGTCGTCGTAACCTTACACACAACATTAGAATTGAGTCTACACTACAATGCTTAAATATGCACTCTTGCAAAATTAACACTTTTTGATTGCCTCCCTGTGATACGTGCATAAAAAAGTCTGACGTTTTGTATCTTTCAACAGTTTTTGGATTATCCACATCATCACCACGTCATAGTACATGTCATCAACGATAATTAAGGGAATATAAACGGTTTTAAGAAAAAAGGCATAATCTTTGGCATAAATCATTAATAAACAATCAAAGATTAAAACGCCCTAAAGTCACGTAATCGTTTGCCGAAATTATAAACAAACAAAAAACCATCTTTTAAAATTTTTCTAGTTTACTACCCGGGCTACGCCCGAAATAAATTTTATCATTTTATCTAATAACATTTATCAATAAAATTTATCATTTATAAACTTTCACTTTCAATATGAATGATATGATTCTAGTTCAAATAAGTAATAACGAAGGTACATAATAATAAGGCAAAGATGAAATAAATTGATAGTAATATTGATTTTTGTTAATCATAAAAAAATTGGGATTTTTTTCAATTTTTTGATATGGAAAACGTCACGCATATTTCAAGTCCCTCTATACTCTTTTTTACATAAAATCAGTTTTAAATGATTTTTTTAAGTGGACTTTAAGGAGATATGCCGCGTGGATGCTAGATGGCGTAACTGAAGTGGTGAACGTGGTCGTTGCTTAAAAACAAAGTTTTTAATATACAGTACTAGTTTACCACCCGGGCTACGGCCGAAATAAATTTTATCATTTTAGTTTTTGTAAATAAATAAAGAATGGTGATGTAATAGATTGATGAGCGGTAGAGAGTGTGTGCTAATGAGGGGAATTTAGATGCTTTTAGGGGTGTTTGAGCTTCTTCTTAGCATGATTCGTGAGCCATATGATGGTGTATATGATTGGAGGTTAAATGATGGTGTTACGACTTGTTTTTGGCTCAAACCCCCGCTTTCCATCCCTAGCACAAATCCCGAGAAAAGACCCGAGAAGACCCATGGAGCTAGCACGAGGAAAGGAGAAAACAGATCTCCTCGGGCCGAGAAACACCTGTCTCGGTCAGAGGAGGGAGGTTCTCGGGCTGAGAAGTACATCTCTCGGTCCGAGAAGATCGGCTCTCGGGCCGAGAAGATTCTTCCTCGGTCCGAGAAAGGCACCTTCCGCGAAGCTTCCGGGTGGCC
>JBBYHQ010032431.1:0-33259 GCA_038382645.1 Spergularia azorica | reverse complement strand
TTTGTGGAGGCGACATGTAAGCGTTGAGCTGGCTTTTTACGTAAGCAAATGCTTTCAAAACTTGACACGCGGGCGTGAATGTAAGACAATTAATAGATAAGTATAGATAGATAGATAGCTCTCGTCGTCTCGTCGGAAACTTCTTTTTTTTTTTCTTTTTTTTTTTTAATTATTTTTGAGGAAAGTCGTCGGAAAAAAAAAAAGAGAAGAAAAATAAGGAGAAGACAGAGAAAAATGGAAAGCTTCAACACGAAGTATTAGTAAAAATCCCCGTTTCTCTCTCCTCACCGTCTTCCGCCGTCCTCTCTCCACCGCCGCACCGCCACCGCTACTGTTGCCGACCTCCGACCTTGTCGCACCGCTTCTTAGCACGGTGAGGTTTTATTTATCATTTCCGTTTTTTTTTTTTTTTTTTTTTAATTTGGTAGTATTAATCGGAAATCTTGTATGGTAAATCATGGTCTTCCTGCATGTTCATATTTTGGTCATTGAATTTAGGTGAGTTTAATTCTTGCCCAAGAAATCGTGACTCGGTAGTTTTTTTTTTTGGATTTGTTTGTTATTATGAAAATGATTAATTTAATTTAGGGTTTTGCGTAAAACCCTGATTTTTATTCTAATTTCTGAATATCCCTTTTGTTATTGTTGGTTGTTGGGTTTTATAATGGTAAAATTGATGATTAAACTTTTTAATTGTGATGATGAGCTATTGCAGGATTTCATAGTGTAGTGTGTATTACTTATGCTCTTTCTTTGTACTGTATATGTTAGCTGCATTGCCGAATAAAACTCGTACGTGTTAAGTTTTCGTTTAATTCCTGTTTCGGGCTTGAAGTGTGGGAAAAAATAAAGGTGGATTGGTGCTGAATTGAATTGCATTTGATAGGGATAAGGAAAGACGGCCGCAACAACGTAAATGAATTTTGACAAGAAAGAACTGAGATTAAGTTTGTTCATTTAGTTCGTACAAATCTAGTACATTTCTCTAACTATCTCGATTTTTTTTTTGTTGGGACATGTAGATTCAGATATTATGTTTTCGAGGGGAATCTCTCGGATTTCAAGGGCTGGATTAAATCATTATCGATGGCGTCACTCGTGTTCTCCTGCATTAGCTACAGCAGCTTATCATCAGTTATTGTGCAACCCTCATCCCTTAAAAGATCTCACATCAAAGGTGAAGTTTTGACCCTTCAAGTTAACTCTTGACTCCGAGGTTATGTGACGTAAGGTTTATGCATGGATGTCCCTTGAGGTTGAAATGTTTGATCTCCCTAAGGTGTGACTGCAAGCAGGGACATAGTACGAGTTGTAAGATAACTTGTAGGAGGGCTTGGGGTTTCACTATGTAGCTGTTTTTTCTTCTTTTGGAAATTAGGGTTCGTTCTGTGTTTTCATTCTGTTAATTATTCATTGCAGAGTTGGGGATGTTCGGAAATTAATTACTCTGGTTCCTACGTATTCCATGAAGCAAGACGGCAGAGTCATCATGGTGCTACGTCCACAGTCGAGGTTAGGTGTGACTTTTTATTTATGTTTACTAATTCTTATTGCAAAATGTTCATTAGAGCATTAACGTCTTGCATAATAAAATTTTAGAAACTGATAAGTGATCAGCTACTTGATATTACTATATACTGTCTTAAAAGTTAAAACACAAAGAGCTTATGCTGGGTCGCTTAGTGATTGTCTCTATCTGTTCGGTTTGTAATCTGTCAGGTTTAGACCGTTTTTCATTCTCTTTTCATAGATTGCCATGGGTCAAAACTATTCTGGACTCCCCTTGAATGAAAGAAACAGGGTGGATTTGTGAACTTGTTACGTCTTGCACATTGGTTTAAAGTACTCATTGCTTTTGTGGACATCTTCTGGGAGATGTTACATTTAAGTTGTTTATTTGGGTTAAAACTGATCCAGTTTCAATCTATTCTGGCTGACCATAGTTTCAAGGTGTATTTTCTGTAATTCATGTTGAGATTTATTTGATTTTTTCATGTTGAGTGATTTTTCATTGAAAGTTTGCTGGATCCTATTTGCAGGATCAATCAGACCATTTTCCCTCGTGGCTGATGAATTATCAATCCTAGCTGATAGACTACGGTCAATGGTGGTTGCGGAGGTGTGTTCATTATTTTGCTGTCTTCATTAAAGGGTTGGATTTGTCTTAGTTCTCTGGCACACCTAGATGTAAGATGCACTCCATCTCAGGGTGCTCTGTGTCCTTGAGGCACACCAGTGGCTAAGTGAGGCATAGGTACACGTGAGGCGTACTATTATGCAATTTTCATATTTTTGGTTCTTCTTACTTTTTATCTTTCCCTTCGCTGTTTTATGCTTACCTTTTCTTTACGTCCTAGCCTTAAATTTTATGAGACTGGACTGGGTAGCAAAATATTATTCTGAAAAATAGAAATTTGCTTGCGATGTAGTGCGCTTCACTTCCAGGAGGGGGACACCTTCTCCTTGTGCCTAGTCTTCACTGGCCCTCATTGCCTCAGCATACCCTGGGACTTTTAAACTAAGGATGTTATATGATACTCATTCTAGTGATTTCTTGCAGGTCCCAAAGCTAGCATCTGCTGCTGAATACTTTTTCAAATTGGGAGTTGAAGGAAAGAGATTCCGGCCTACGGTATGTGTTAATTGCATCTGTTGATGGTCTCTGCATGTCGCGTGTTCTTTTTCCTCGGAAGTGTTGCAGGAGATTTCTACAAAAGTTATAACACATAATACATTAGTTTGTTGTTTGTCTGGATTTTTGGTACCGATTAGGTTCAGTCGTTTGGGTCATAACTATCTAACCTTTCTTTTCCTAATTTTTGTTTCCTAGATTTGTAATTTTGATCTGGATGTATCATAACTTATTGCCTGTACAGGCAGTAGTAGTGGAACAACCTCTTAATGCAAAATATATGTTTAAGAGTCAGAACTATCTTAGGTGCTGCTTCTGTTAATCATATTCGACATTGTAAGTATCATGCAGTACCATACTGTCATATTTAAAACAGCTTCCGTTATGGTTGAACTGTAACGCTGAAAACAGCTTCCGTTATGGTTGAGGAAGGTGTTGGATGTACAAAGCCATACTCTTCAATTGCAAAGAGGCTCTTGCAACCTTGGCCAAACAATTGCAGATGGACTGTTCCTTACAAACCTATGATTGTTACAGAACAACTGATTGGCTAACTGCATCAACAAATAAAAAATGAAGGATAATTGATGCCACATTCTGATTTAGTCCATTGGCTCTTTCAGATTTAGTAAAATGATAAGATATAGCTGCATGTAATTATGTCCTTCAAAGTTGGATTAGTGGCTGAGGTGACTTGTAATATTATCTGAGCTGGATATGGATGTCTCTAGCCTTGTTTTCACCTTGTTTCTTGTATCTATTTCTGTGATTGTTGGATATTTGGTATGAAATTGGTGCAGAAATTGTGCCTTGGTGGTAATGATCTGTATTTCTGCTTGGCTTCCTTGTAGAATAGTAGTTGAATTGCTTTTTCTTGCAGGTTTTATTGCTAATGGCGACAGCTTTGAACATGCCTGTACCCGTATCATCTTCTGAAAGAATTTTAACCGCTAAAGTAGTTGATACCTTTTCAAATGAGCTGCGTACAAGACAGCAGTCCATTGCTGAGATAACGGAGATGATCCATGTCAGTATATCAAATTCCTTTCATCAAGTTCCTTTTCACTTACTACATTCAGTTTACTGTTAAGACAATATCCGCGTCAAGATTATTGACTCATGTCAAATTTTGATTTCAACGATATATAGCCCAAGTTTCTGATCTAGTAACAGTCTAAGACTCGTGAATGACTACATGACGAAGATTGTTAGCCACTTGTTTGCTCCGTAGGACTCTTAGCTAGTACACCTTCTGTCCCAGCTCAAACACGACTTGCCCAAAATACTCCCACATCGTACGCACTAATCGATTAAGGAAAGTTCCAAAAAAATTAGATAGCAAGTTAGATAAGAATCTTAACCAATTGTCCATGCAATTTTTGGAACTTTGATTAACCGATTAATGTGTACATCCTCCTCAATAACGGCTCCTTTTTTATATGGGGCGTTTGGGCTGGGACGGAGGGAGTAGTCATTTAGGAATCTGGAGGGAATCATGTGTGATTCATTTTTTTTTTTGTTTCTTTCTTTTTTCTTTTTTGGGGGGGGGGGGGGGGTTATTCTGGTTGTTAGATTAATCAATTTTAAGTTTCGTGCTTCCATTTAGGTTGATTACAGACTTCATTCGATCGCTTGTATCATCCAGTGATGGATGACAGATTGTAACCAGTGGGTTCAGATTATCTTTGTTCCTTATGTTAGGTGGCCAGCCTTCTTCACGATGATGTCCTTGATGATGCTGACACAAGGCGTGGTATTAGCTCATTAAACTCCGTTGTGGGAAATAAGGTAATGTTTTGACTTAAGTTTCTTTAATTACTTTTATGTTGCACAAGAGTGGTGCTCTATGGAAAATTCTTTTTTTTTTTTTTTTTTTGAAATGTCTATGGAAAATTCTTGCGTACTTATCTTGTAGTTCGTAGGTAATATTCGCTGTATGTTACTTTTACACCTCCATCTTACCTCATGTATTCGTATTGGATATTAAATTTCTGGCCATGGGTGTATATACCTGGATTCTTCATTTCAAGCTAAAAACAGTATAGTATTCTAAAAACAGGATAGCCAGTTTTCGATCCTATCCTCTACACAATCTATGTAACCTAGATTCTGAAACTACTAAGTCCTTGGCTCTAGAAGGTCCTTTTACAGTCCTGGGGAAAATAAGATCAAGGAAAGAGTCCTGAATAACTCAGGAATTACAGAGGTCATAGTTGTATTCTTTTTACTTTATTGATCTAGTGTCATCATCGTTATTGAAGGTTGAATTAGAACCCCCTTCCTCTTCTCTTTTTAAAGGATCACATTACTGTAAATTTTTGTTACAAGGTTCTTATTGGATTTACTTTGGGTTTCATCCGTAGCTAGGCTCTGTTCATTAGATGATGGGAATGATTTTTTAAGCATAATTTTCATGACAATATATCTTGGATGCAGTGCAGTTGGCAGTTCTAGCTGGTGATTTTCTACTCTCTAGGGCTTGTGTAGCTCTGGCTTCATTGAAAAACACAGAGGTAATTTTTGTCATTTTAGATGCCAATTGAGTCATACTTTCGCTTTATGGTCACCTTTGTTTTGGGATTGAAGAATCAATATGTTGCCCTTGCTCAGGTTGTATCTTTATTAGCCAAAGTTGTTGAGCATCTTGTTACTGGCGAGACAATGCAGATGACGACAACATCCGAGCAGCGTTTGAAGTATGTTCTTTTGCTCTTGGAGCTAGTGTTTGATTCGACATTTTTGGATCCAAATTTCGTTATAAGCTATAAACCAGAGTTCAATATGTGACTGATGTAGTGATGGGAAGGAAAATGGTGTGAGGGAGGAGAGGGATACAAAAACAAAACTAAGTTAGGATTTTGATGAGAATCTCTTTTCTCCCATCTGTGTGGAACCAAAAGTCAAATTGTGTTGCTGAGCTTCAGAGTTTCTGAATTTGCTTGCTTACATTTGACTGTTATGGCTTAGTTATACATTTTTGTGTCAAATTGGTGAGGCTACTTCTGTTTAAGGTTTAGTTGCTGGTTCTAATAGATTCTTCCAGATGCTGATTTTCAATTTCATTTCTTTCTTGTTTATTATTCATTCGCAGCATGGATTACTATATGCAGAAGACCTACTTTAAGACCGCGTCACTTATCTCAAACAGCTGCAAAGCAATTGCTCTTCTTGCAGGCCAAACTGCTGAAGTTGCGACCTTGGCTTTTGAGTATGGGAAAAATCTGGCAAGTGATATTCTAATAACATTCTTTTGTTTTTTGTAATTCTTTTCAATGTGGTCCGTGTAGCCAATTTTGAGTAGTTCTTTTGTGAGGGGAGTTGGAGGGGAGGGGGGTAAGGATAGCAGCGAAGCATTGCCCAATCTTCAAGACAGTTATGTGAAATCGGGGTACAGATAGCGATGTAACTTCTTTTGAGGTGTCACGCTTAATGATTTGTCTCATAGATGGTTTTAGA
Organism: Spergularia azorica; assembly: GCA_038382645.1. NCBI lineage: Eukaryota > Viridiplantae > Streptophyta > Magnoliopsida > Caryophyllales > Caryophyllaceae > Spergularia > Spergularia azorica. The sequence goes on along the minus strand of JBBYHQ010032431.1, from coordinate 27,171 downwards.
TTTTTAGGTGTTTAATGTGATCGAGATGTGCTGTATTGAGTTCAATTGGTGCAATGTGATTGATATGAGCTTATGATTAATCATTTATCCAAAGTATCAGGCTGGATAGAACATTTTTAGGCTACATCTGATGAAAACGAAGATAGCTGCTTTCTAATAGCTGAAGACAGTAGATTTGCTTTTCAAAGCATTTACTGATTAAAATTTTAATTCTTTTATATCAGGGATTGGCATATCAGTTGCTAGATGATGTTCTCGATTACACTGGCACATCTGCATCACTTGGGAAGGGCTCACTTTCTGACATTCGTCATGTAAGTCACTACCCATTTCTTTTGCTGTGAAAAGAACCTGATGCAGAAACCTTTTGTCTGCAAGATAATGGAATCCCGTAGAGTACTGACTTCATTATTATTGATAGTCTGATAGAAGATGACATTTTTTTACAATTACAAGAGGATATTAATATACTCAAAACACGACACCAAGTGGGCGACGCCCAATCACAAATTCACAATGCCCATACGGAAAAGGAGAGCTAATTTAGCTCACATATATAGAGTAAGTAGTTGTATATACAAGAATGAACTTCTAGTGTCGGTGAGAATGCAACACTTGACTAACTATTCAACAACCTGAAAAAGCGGAATCTGAATCGGTGTGTCGAAGTAATATCATAAAAAGCACGATGACTTTCTTTTATTACTAGTACACCACCTGCTAGTGGAACCATCTTCCAAAGTTCAGCTATCCTGCCTTTATTTAGCTTTCTCCCTAACCCTACTTCTAGAAAATTTTCAGTACATAACAGGGATGGAAATATGTATTCTCATAGCATAGCTATCCTCTATTACATCCTAGCACTGGGAGGAGAGCGAATATTGTATTGCGGAGGAAGAGTATCGAATGCATCACGGGACAAAATCGGAGCAAATGAGTCTATATCCTTGTTGCTTTGCCATTGGTTGAAATATCCTCAGCGGAAGCTGTAAACCTATTTAGCTGGGAGGCCATATTGTTCTCGTAACATGATATCATTCACTTGTTTCAATGGAGTAATATACAGTATCCTATTTTTACATCCTCTATCTTTTGTCACCATAGTGTACTGCAGTGTCATATGATTACGAGAAGATTAATCAGGGTGAGAAGTGATTTTTAGTCTTCCAATATGGAGGACACATACAAGTATCTTGGATTGGGTGAGGACTGGACAACTAATTTGGCATAGCACTTTTATCTAGTATTATATAGAGTCTCTTGCTGGAGAAAATGCAATTGTCTTGTGTCAAGCTAGAATAATGCCTTGGTTTTTAAGTGGTCTTCTGGGGAGTTCAATCTTCCTTTCCTACAAGGATGATAAGCAATGGCCAAAGTTTAACTCATCAAATAATTGCCATAGACAGGACGAATGGCATTGATGTCTTCTACGGAATTTCTTAAAGATCCCCCCCCCCTTTGATTATCGATGTACAATCTGTTTTTCCTTGGGTTTTCTGTCCGGGTAATGGTGTAGTGTGCTTAATCTTTGTTGCCTCTAAACAATTTTTGTTGCTTGACATGCTTCTTCTCACAGGGAATTGTCACAGCTCCTCTTTTGTTTGCCATAGAAGAGTTTCCTCAGTTACGTCAAGTTGTGCAACGGGGCTTTGACGACAGTGCAGATGTCGAGATTGTAAGTATATAGTGAAGCTTTTAATACTTCCTTTTTTTCTTTTTTACTGCTGTACCCTGCTCACTCGCGACCACATCCACGCACTCCCAAATTCTTTCGGGTTTCATTATATGATGTGGCTTTCGTGTTGTGAGGGGTTTCGAAATTCATTGGCTGGGTTCAGAGTTGATGTTGAATGAGTTTGCTCCTTGATGGGTAAAAACGATGTGACATTTGAATGTTTTTTTTTTTTGAAAGATTAACAAAACAAAGAAGAAAAGAAAGGAAAAATGTAAAGTTAAAGTAGAATCAACCAGATTAAGGGCCAATGTCCTTAACTATAGTTAATACATCATCGGGTCCTTAACGATAATGATACCTCATAGTTTAGGTCTTTACGCTCATTCTCCGTTTTTTTGGTGTGGTAACTGTTTTGCTTCTGCGGTGGTTGATAATAGAGCGGACTTCATTCCAGTAATGGGAGTAGTAGTATAAATATAAACGGAAAGAGAAAGATATATTCCGACTCTTTGTCTCAAGACAATGAGCAACTATAGAGTTCCCTATTAGAGTCAATACATCTTGTCGAATTGGGAAGTAAATCCTGTAGGCAAGTGGAGAGAGGTATCTGGGTTGGAGGGGATACTTATTTCAGAGTGCTGTTAATGGAATGATAGGAATCCTTCTTTTAACTCATTGACATTTCCCTTAACAGACCCACAACCTTAGTAAAGAGAAAACATGTGAAAGATCATCTTGCCTAATACATAGAATTTCCGGATATTATGTGTTTTGGATACATGGGTGGCTACGGAGAAACATTGAGCATTGCTCCAAGAAATGGGATCTTTTATTGTGTAGTTTAATTGCAAAATTGCACGAGGTCTGTATATATTTATATTCTCCTGCTGCTAGGCTCTCGAGTACCTTGGGAGAAGCCAAAAAATACAGAAGGCAAAGGAGCTAGCACAGAAGCATGCAAACCTAGCTGCTGAAGCCATTGATTCGCTGCCTGAGAATGATGATGAAGAGGTTAGAAGGTCAAGGCGTGCCCTTGTAGATCTTACGCAGAGAGTCATAACGAGAACAAAGTGAACATAGATTACACCCAACTTTTATGGTTTTGCCTCTTGTTCTTTTACAGAGTCAGATCATTTTTTTTTCTTCGCTGCAGTGTCAAAAGCTCAGCCCATAGATGAAAGCGTTTTAGTAAAACATAGAACGGCTCAGATTAATTTGTACAAGTTAGTGAAAGTGTAGAACCATGGCAATGTGTATCCGTGAACTTGGTAATTTGGTATTCGTTACATGGGAAGACATTTTTATTGCTGTTTCTTTCTATCTTCCATAATAAAGCCACCATGAACAGGGATAAATTGTGAAACAGAGATGGTTGTACACTACAAGATCTATTTGACAGTGTAATTATTGTTGGAGCTAACATCTCTCGAAGAAAACATCTCTGCACTTAAAGGCGACTATATCAATCATTGGCAGGAAAGCCGGAAGTGGCAGGAAAATCAATCTTGTCCGTTAGAAATTGCCATGAATCTCTCTACGCAGTCACTAGGAATCCAAATTCATTGGACCTCCGAGTATGGGATTTGAGCAAATGCCGAAATTGGATGCTTCAGAAGCACTTATGGTGTCGGCTTTTCGGCCACAAAGGACTCTTTCCAGGATGCTTATCACAAAACATTTAAGCCATCTTTTTCAAGGAGTAATCAAAAGTGGAATTACCTTTACTCTCCATGATTATTTTTTGTTTACCACAAAGTAATCAAGTAACACGGTTGAAACTAAGTAGCCCACCTTTGATCAGCCATGATTATGTTTCTACTTTCTAGCATGCTCTCCTCATTGTGAACTTCATATCCTAAGCCAAAAAGATGCAATTCAACTCTGGTAGTGCGCTGACATATACAGCTAGATGCAGCTACTTCAGGTACTTGTCCTTTTCATTGAAAAGTGCATTCGTGGCCGAATGGTTAAGATTGAGGTACTAGGTCGATCTTTGGTTTGCTAGGCATTTTAACGATTTCATCATTGTACTGAAGTCATACAGGGAAAGTCCAAGGATAGTTGGTAATTGTGAGCAAAAGTTAAAGAATGAAACACCAATGTGATCCTGTATAGACAAAATTAACACTCTAATTATGCATACTATACACTCAACATTCATTTATATGCACACTGTAACAACATTCTTATCCTACAGAGTGGCGTCTTCGTCTTTGGAAGAAAAATCTAGACTCTGAATTAGCCTTTGAACCCAAAGGCTTAGTGGTATTGATCCGGAAAAGGGAATTGAGCTTGCTAAGTTTCTTAGTGAATGACTTGAATAGCTTATTAGCAGGGTGTGACCTTACCAGGTCCTGTTTCATTGAAACATGATCCTTCTCTAGGTCAGTCAGCCTCATTCTCATCCTTGCGACTTCTAGCTTTAGCTCACGGTTTTCCCTTCTGACTGATGCGTAGTTGTCCCTAGGCGATATAGCTCCACTTGCTACTCCACTGCTTGACCTTTGAGGAAAATGTCCATTGAGTGATCCGAAGAACAACTGGTTGTGATGCCCACAGTTCATTGCATTTCTAAGCCTTATTTGCTCAAAGTATAGCACTTGGACAGCCATTTGTACTGGTAGACGTTCATTCTGAGCTGCGTGGCTGCAGCCTTCTTGAGAAAGCTTTTGACAGTCGATTGTTTTGCATAGCCTGTATCTCTCAGAGTCCTTCATATTCGGATGAACCTGAAATAAGAAGTTTGCTTAGATTTAGTTACATTGTATCACCTGGTTTAATTTCTGAGATAGCTTCTCTAGTGAAAGCGGAATTGGGGGGAGTACTTACCTTTAAGAAGATATCTACTGCTCTATATAATCCATCAGTTACAACGCGAGCATGATCAGGTAGCAACTCTGCCAGAGCTATGAATTTCGATGCAGTCAAGTTGGAATCAAGAGCAACCTCTGCAAGGTAGTTGTCTAACAACTTTGAGACCTTAATAATAGAGCTTTGCTTTGGAGAACCAGGACTGTCAAAATCATACATCATCTCACTCTCGTCCCTTAAGTGACTGTCATCATCGTCATCATCATCCTCATCTAAGTTCAGGAAGATCGAGAAGATCCTCTGGACCGACTCAGTATCATACATTGGGCTATGAGTGTTCCCATGTGAAGTAGCAGGAATAAGTATGTCTTCAAGGATTGCTTGGTCTAGTTGCAAGCCAATCCTTCTCTCTAAGTCAGCTCTACATGAAGTAGCAACTGATGAAGCAATAGCGCCTTTTAACAAGCTCGAGAGAAATGCCATTGGTACTGCGCTTTTCCTGGATTGAGTTGGTAGTAAACTGACCATGGCTTCGACAATGACTCGTTGCTTCTTTTGCAGCTCCATATCCAAGTAGTTCCCCTTGACAAGGTGTGGGTCTCTGACAACAACTCCTTGAAGGGACGTATGAGCATAATGCATCAAAATCTTACTGATCAAATCCTGTTTCAGACCCTTGGATTTCACTGCAGATAAAACCCGTTGAAAGAAATCGAGATTCAGGATTGCTAGAGACTTCCCCCACCAGTCTGCTGGAGTTTCAGGCTCAATATTTGACAGTGGTTTTGGTGAGAAATGCTCTAGTTTGGATAAGCCTGATGAAAGCTGCTCTTTGCTTGCATTATTCGCAATCGCAGAAATCATTCTGCTAACCAGATTAATATCCTCGGCTACAGGCAAGAGGCTCTCACATTTGTGCAGAACAGTTATGCAGTTTGATATATTTGGCAGGACTATGTCTTTTAGATATACTTCTGTTCTTGTTTCCAAGTTCTTGTCTGCATAATCTTCAGTCATTTCTAGGAAATGTGCTGCACAACCTAGCATAGCTACATTCGAAAGAGTGATCTCCACATTGACTCCATAGCAGAACTTGGCAGCAAGCTCAAATGCCTCAGAACCACCTGGAACACAAGGAAAACTAATCCGCGACATTTTTGAATCCTTTGCCTCCAACATGTGTTTTCGGATTCTTCCACTTCGAGAAACAAGTGGAAACTGCAGAACACCACATTATATGATTATGATGTTAGACCTTTGTGACATACAAATTGGCTCTTCAGCTTTAAGATGATTCTCATTTTAAATGCCTTAGCAAAACTCCTGTTCCTTGTAACCAGATTGTCTAAATTCTACACAGGTAAATTCCTCAAGCTTCAGGTAAGATGTTCCTAGTACAGTAGGAAAGACGATTTTTCAAGATTTTGGGGTGAGTATTCGACTTAAAAAGTTTTAAAACCTCAGTAGCTCACCTCAAAATTCTTAAATCGTCTTACCATAGGAATGTCCTACCCGAGTTTTGCCTCACAACTTGTGACATTGTAACCAAGAGGAGAGTCAAGAGATCAAAGCATGAATAAACAGAAGCTTAGCTTCCATGGAAAAGTTCAATGTCCTTGTCAGTTAAGGGAGCTTACTTTGTGAAGCGCAAAGCTGGAAGTCCCTACTTCAATGGTGAGGTCGCTGGACACATCCGATATTGGCCTGAAAGACGTAAAATGGAAAGAATTTGGTTTCAGATATAAACCAGAAGAAGCTGCTGAATGCAAAACACAAAGCCACTCATACATTTTCTTTCAGGTTAGTTTTCTTGAACAACTCATGAATTCTCTGGCTTACTCTCTTCCTCTGGCACAGTACAAAATATCAGACGACGAAACAATTTACGTAAACTGAATTTCAGTGACCACAAATCTGATTTCTTAGAAGCTAGCAATTGATGAAATGAAAGTTCCATGCATTGAATGTCATATGTCTTTGACACAAACGGTCCATATAGCGAAAACTGATCAGTTTCTTACTTGATGTTGAGGGCATTTTAGTGGGGTCTTGTAGCACACGAACTGAAGAAAAACATGAGGTTGCTGTTGGTTTTCGATATGTGTAGTTGATTCGGTAAGTAATCTGTCGAAAGCTACAGGATTAATCATCCTTTCTCAATCAACATGCTCTTCAAATATCACCTCCGTACACATATTATTGATCTTCCTTATACAAGGACTGATGTTGACAAAGGAATTATTGATCAAGAATATGATTATGGTAATACTACATGATTATTGAAGATTATTAGGTACGTCAGGGCCAAGTCTCGAGGTTAAGCCATTTTCAGTTAGTCGATTTTCAGGTCATTCAAGTCCTGTCTTTGTAACAGCAGGCATTTCTACATCCTATAATACATGATTGTGTGGAAATTGTAAGCTAGTTGGTGCTAGTAAAGCAATATGGGAAATTCCCAAAGAAACAAGGGTGAAACCCATCAACATCTAGCGACTATGCCAACCTCGTTCCAACTTAACTAGAGTTCTCGAGTTTACCAAAGGTATTACAACTTCTTACTTATCAAAAAGCATAGAGTAATGTAGATAGTTCCGAACCATGACCTTAGTTTCCACCCAAAAAACCCTTCACTAGCTGGACTCGGCAAGAATCTGTTCCAACCCCTTTCAAGTAAGAAAATGAGATCGGAGTGACCTACTAACCCTTAAACACCTTACTAGTTGAGCCAACTGACATTTTACGGACAACCCGGCCTTCCACCAGTCTCTTTCAAAGAAGTTATTGCCATTGTATAACATTCATGTGCCATTGCACCACTAGAAACCAAATTTTGGCTGTGTTTTTGGGTAAGAAGTAATGGTCAATCAAATTTTTATACTATATGATATACGACCTCATATATATTCATATAAGAGCCCCACCAAAGTTGTCTAAGAAATTCATATCACTAATTTACTAGACATGTCCAACAATGTGACAAAATTGGAAATTTGTCCTTTTTTTTGGATTCTCCTCTGCTTAAATCAGAAATCTTTCTGTTTGGTAGGCCTTGAACTTTCTTTCAGTACTTCTGTTTGAAGAATTTGACAGGCTACCAGAAAATAAAGTCATAAAAATATTATATTGAAAAAAAAAAAACATATTAACGTTGTTTGATTGACTAAACTTGGTGATGGCCTCTATTTAGCATAATTCAGGGGGATTTTTGTGACTAAAAAGGTCACATCTTTTTTATTTTTACCAACATTTACCACTTTCCTGACATTTTTCACTGTCAAAACAAAATGTCCTGATTTTCACATTGCTGCTAGCTGTATTGGGATCTGTCATAATAAGTGACCTGAATTCAGTTTATTCCCTCATAAGCTTCCCGTTTGTTGCATTTTATTTTTTGCGTTTTATTTGAATATGTAGGAGACCAAAGTTTTAACCAGATAGTCAACACTTCAACATTCATAAATGGAAACAGTGTACACTGTACAGTGTAAAAAAGTTCATTTGCCAGAGAATTGACATGAAGAGGAAAATCCACCAATCAATAATTATTCTACAATCAAGTACTTTACGCAACAAGTTAATGATCAAATAGCATGGTTCCTAGCTAAAGACATGAAATTACTAAGATACGTAAAATTGGTCGTGTGTAGTAGAGAGACTGTTTTTCGAAGAGACACTCTCTCGTGTTAATAGACATACCTACAGTTCTACAATAACGTACGGAGTAGTACAGTATTACGAAGAAAGACCTACAGGTCTCAAACTAGAATCCCCATTTTCTATTAATGGGCCTATGTGTTTCAAGCCTGCTATTAACGTAGGCTTTTGGTTGAGATGATTCTTTAACATCCCATCACATAATACGACACTGAGGAAGGGGTGGGGGAGGGGGGGGGGGTGGAGAAGGGAGGAATTACGTACCATTCAGCGGTGGCATGCCTTCCACTCGAACTTGGCCGAAAAGCTCGCTTGGCGGAGATATTAGGCTTGAGATCAACCATGGTGACCACCCCCATATTTGTAAGAGAAAATACTGAAAGTGCAGCCGTTGTGTTACTACCAACAAAAATTCTGATGGAAATTCAACTATATATGCTGATATGCACTACTTGAAACAAAGTACAGTAGAAATAGTTATGTCTCCCTTTATTTTCTCACTCCTTATTAGCATTCAACAGATGTTTTCAGCAGCAAATAAATGTGTGTTTTGGTGTGTGCGTCAGTGCGTGTGTGTGAGAGTGTGATCGAGTTTGAGTGGAGTGGAGTGAGGTAAAAGGCACATGAACTCATGTATGTAGGTGTTAAAAAGGAGAAGAAATGAGCTATCAATGGCTCATACTTTATTAATTGTTAATTTATATGTGAAATGTTTTTGGTTTGTTATTATATTCGATTTAGTCTAAACTCGAGTATGATGAAGTCATGATATTTAGACACGGTAGGTGTTGCTTAATGTAATGTAACGTCATATCAAATAGAAAGGTGTGACCTTTTTTATCTGTGTTACACCAAACATTTCTCTATAATATCTACAATCATAATAATTAAGTACTAATATCGGGGGATCAAATGGTTGTCATTAAGGTGAAAGAGTCTCTTATATCAAGTGAATCGTTTGAACTCGAGTTTCAAAATCTTTGATTAAGCTAAAAAGCATTTACCAAATACACGGGGCTTAATTACCACTTTCGCGAATAATTTACGTGTATAATGATTTGATTAAGGTAAAGTCAAGGAAATGAAGTTATATTGACACTTTTCGGTGAAAAGGTTAGGGTAAAAGTGAGGAGGAAAATAAAGGTATGAATTTTTTTCTAAATGTTCTTTTGTTACTCCCCACTTGTGCAAGTATGTTTGTAGTTTGCATATAATATGTGAAGATTAGGAGACATAAACAGGAATCCTGATGAGGTGCATTGCTTTTGGGGGTTTGGTAATCATGGGTTTTTTGAAAGCAACTTTATTAATTTTAATTAATTAACATTTAGTTTAAACAAATGAAGGGATTATGTGTAAAGATAGCAGGATTGGACCATTAAACATCATGTTATTGGGGTCTAAATATACTTATTATGAATCATGATCATCAACATCATGCAAACCCTATATATTGCTCCACAAATGCCCTATATATGCTATTAAGATTTATAGTATTTAAGCGTATAAGCTAGGCTAGCTATACCTTTATCTTTGATGAAGTGTTTGTTTTCGCTTTTCTTTTGTGTTGGTGGTGTACTACAGTACTAAACTACTAATAACTAATAAGCACGTCGGAGCATCTGTAAATACAGTTGGACTTAGCTGAAATTTTATTTCTAAGAGTTGGGAAATGGTTAAATGGTACAATTGACCTATTTTTATCAAAATTTAAGTCATTTTGTATTAAAATTTATGGTCTTTCGTGAACCTCTCCTTAGAAAATGACTTAAATTTCACCTCTTTTACAAAAAAAAATGCACAATCGTAGAGTACCGATTTTATTGCTCCAAACCCATCTCGAGTACAGCTAGCCAAACATAGAGAGAAACACTTTGGTGACATAGGACTTGGAACAACGCAACAATAATAACGAATGTCAACTGAAGAGTTGTTTACTTATTTGGTGTGTAAACTTTCCCGAAAATCTGAAATTAATGTCTCTCAACTTTTTTCAATGATTTTGGTGTCTCCATCCCTATTCCGTTAAGTATGCCGTTAACTATCTTCATTTCCTTCAACTACCCCAGTCCCCAAATTAAAACAGAATCAAATCTCCTCATTTTCTTCAACCCCATCCAAATCAGATTTAATTTGATGCCTCATTTTCTTCAACTCCAACTCATCCCCATCTTCATTTTTCTTCAACCCCAAACTTAATCATACTAATCAATTCTCATCCTCCCCCATCTTCTTTTTCTTCAACCCCAAAACTAATTTGCCTCATCCTCATCGTTCAATCAGGTATGTGTACTTAATAAATAATCTTTTGCTCCTCCCTTCGGTTCTCAGAATCAATCGAAACATTTTTTTTCATTGTTTATCATTTTTTCTTTCATCTGATTTCATTAATAAAAAAATTTCAATCATTCTATTTATTGATTTCATTACCTATTTTTTCTTTAACAATCAATTTTTTTAACTAATTTTTCTGGGTTTATGTTTGATTTGGGGTTATTAGTAAAAAAAGTTGAGGGTTTGGTATGAACCTTTAGAAATATTTTTTTTTGTGAATTTGAGTTTTTTTTTTTAGTTTTGGTTGAACTGCAGGAGAGGGGTTGCGTTACATGTGGGAAGGAGGGTGGCGCTTGCGGTGGTTTCGGGTTGTCAAGGTGGTGGTGTTATAAATCAAATCGATATAGTTTAGAAATAAATTGATTTACTTTTATTATTCCAATTTTCTGTATAATAAAACATTTTTGGGTTTCATATTGATGAAGATTTTTTTCTGGGTTCAAAACTTCATATTAATGGCAATGATTTTTTTTTTTTTTGGGTTCATATTAATGGAGATGGATTTTTTTTTTTGGGTTAATATTGATGAAGATGGGGTTTGAGAAGTGTTATCTTTCATTTGGGGAGGAAGGTGATGAAAGCAACGACAAACCTAACAGATTTTGGATGGAGACACCAAAATCATTGAAAAAAGTTGAGAGACACCAATTTGAGATTTTCGGGGAAAGTTTAGACACCAAATAAGTAAATAACTCGTCAACTGAATATATCTTGGGAGAACAGAGGCCATAATACCATATGATTATGTGCTCCGGTGACACCAAATACCTTGTAAAAAAGTGTTAGTTGTGCAACACTTGCACTCAAATTACTGTATAATGATTCACCGGAGGGCCAATATCAGCTGCGGCCTCCTACTAGAAGATCGAGGAGAAGACCCGTTTGTAAGTCTGGTGGGTTCCATCCTACAACTAATTGGCAATAGGAGGAGTAACTCACCAATTTAAAAAGTATTCTATGCTCTTCTATTTCTTCCGTGTAAAATATAACACCACAACTCACATGTGAATCGTTGTCACTCCAACAATATGAGATGTTTCTGTTCTACAAAGTCCATAGGCTTCTTATATTGTGAAGTAACGGTCATTTAGTATGCTTCCCTACGGTCATTTTGCGTATGTCCAACCTCGCCTACTTCGTCATTTCTAAAGTTTCTAGGCATTAGGGTAATGATATTGTAGAATGTTGATGTTATTATTCCTTCATATGTACTTTATTATCCTGTTACAAATGAAGATCCGGATTGAGTGCTTGAAGTAGATCCAATTGATTTGGCTTCGTTCTCTAACATTAATAATTGGCCGTTTCAATTTAGATTCAAATAATGAATTCAAATTATACGTTAACAACTTAGAAGAACGGGGGTGGAAAATCCAAAATGGACCAAAAGGCATATGACAATGAGACAATCATATTATATGCATTTGCAAATAGCACGCTAGAGAGTTGAAACCCAATAAAGCAAACTGGAAAGGCAAGAAGAAAAGGAAACGGGGGGACCAAATAAACGCCTAATCACTGTACCATTTGTTGTAAAGTAATTCATTAACAAAATAAATGTCAAATAATTGAGGTTTTCTAACGTAGTTAAGGTGTTATTAGTTGCAGGAGGATTGATGAACATGATTCATAATTGAGTTTTCACTAAATCCTCTCACGTGCACTACTAATTAGCCCTCTTAACATATCTCATTTCATGTTAGTCTATCATGCATGCATTCCTACTTTAATTTCTGATAAATAAAAAAATCATTGAACCATAAGATGATTATTATTAGTTTCAGATTTCTTTTTTTAAAATTTTCTTTTTAAATTTCTTTGGTGTATATATTAGAGTAAAAAAAAAGATGACAATATCGAATTCTGAGACCGTATGAGCATTAACGATTTTTAGTAAAGGACGTCACATAAATAACAAATTAAATTCAAACGATCGGAACATGTATGAACTAGTCCCAGGCTCCAGAATCAGGTGAGACTTTCTTGACGTATAAAACAATGGGTCAGTCGATTACCGGTTAATTTAGGATGAAACCTTATTTAAATTTGGATTTTTTATCTAACACTACCTTATACAACGTAAAAATTGTGAAACATTACCTTATAAAAAATTTCTTGTCTAACACTACCTTATATACCATATTTTTTTGTCTAACACTACCATAAATGAGATTTCGGCAAAATAAAAGTCTATATAGTCGTGTAGACTCGCTTGATCAACATTGGCCATCCATTAGCTAGATGATGTGGAGGTGGCGAAGGCTGTGTGGTGGTGCCGTGAGTCCGTGACTTTTGTGGAAGGAGAGAGAGCAGAGAGAAAAGGAAGGGGTAGGGGAAGGAGAGAAAAAAATGGGCGTTTTTCTTTTACTGTTTTACGTCGTAGACCATTAGATCTAACTAATGCATGGTCAAGATTGCTCGGGACAAGTTCATACCGATAAGTTGACGTTATTTCTATGGAAATCTCATTTGTGGTAGTGTTAGACAAAAAATTCGTTATATTAGGTAGTGTTAGACAAGATTTTTTTTATTAGGGAATGTTTCACAATTTATACGTTGTATTAGGTAGTGTTAAAAAATGCTTTAAATTTATACGTCAGGATCCGACCTGAGCATTTGAGTTTAACTAGTTTCATATTAGTGGCCGGTAAGGGGACCATAGTGAAGTTTAAAGGGGGACTACGTCAACTTTAATGGTGGTAATATGTTGTATACGGAGTATATATGTTGGAGAAAATCATGAGGAAGTGTAGAGTTGAGGTTGTAATGATGGTTTTATCAATCACAGCTTGTTTATGACTTTTCATGAATGGTCGGCTTACGTTTTTACACCATTTTTCTTTTCAAAAAGACTCTGTTTGATCATATGTTTTCTCATCATATAATCACAAACTAATTTTGATTATTAAGGCGCCTAATCTTTATTAATCATTCCTCCAGCACCATTGCAGGGGACCAGTTCTCTTTGTGAATATAATTTTTTCGAATAAGCGTTGGGGTGGATAAGGGAAATCGGTATATTTGATCTGTAGGAAGTATCTCATATCGATGAAAGATATATGAGAATAAGTGAGATATTGAAACACTGGCAGAAGCATTTGCGATATTGTGACCAACGAGGTAGTGAACTGTGCAATAGCCAAGGGTCCAAGATTTGGGAGGACGGACCTTAACTAAGACTCGATACTGAGGTGATCGAAAGCTGAACTAATCATCCTCATCCGACATAACCCGAGCTGAGCAAATCGATGTTTGGAACTGATAAAATGACAAAACAAGTTAAAAAGGGTCAATTTGATCTTAGACAATCCAAAGCCAAATATGCTTTGTAAGAATGGTTACATAGTTGAGTTTATTATGAATGGTATTATAAGTGCTTAAGATACTTTCCAAGACAAATTGTTTCGACCTTCATGACAGCTTCAGGGATTGAGCAGCACTAGGCTGGGAGCATGAGTCGGGGCATAACTGAGGCTGGCTATTATAAGCGAAACAGTGGACGTCTCTGGAGGCTTAATGAGTGAGGGTAAAGGCGGGACTGATGCCGTTGAAGGTTGGGTATAAGGTCGAGATACTCGTACAGGTGATGACCGTGTGAATAGCAAATGGTCGAGTACCCAATTTAGGACTCGAGGAATAACACTACACAAAAAATAACAGTTGATTACGGCATGGGGAGGCCTGAAACCACAGCAGGTTTTTCATCGGGCGTCTGAACTGTGACCAGAGACATAAATTATAAGACATAGCTCACCTGATGAAGCACAGACGGAGTTGGCCACGGAAATAGGGTGCACATAATGCAGCTCTGTCTGGCGGATGATGATATCAACAAGACTACAAGAGTGACTAACTTAGAATAGCCTGTTTTCAAGTAGTCTTTGACACATGGGTTCACCTGATCTCTTTGGAAAATTATGTTCTCTGACACCACTGCCGAACAGCCCAGCAGAAGATGGTACAATCCAGCCAGACGAGGTGTAGAAGGTGATTGTGAGTTTTTTTTTTCCATACATAACCTCCTGAAGCTGCAGGTTCAGAACCTGGGACAGCCACTGACGAGTATGAAACCCAGCCAAGCACAGGGACTACCAAAGTACAACAGGACTGTAAGAGACCTTAGCATATGAATCAGGTAGAAGAGGAGGCCTGGATACCCCATAGCTGGGGAACAACCCAAAAGCTTGTTCAGGAACAGGAACAAAAGGAATGTGCAGCTACTGGCATCAACATCCCAGCAAGTTGAGAATGATGGAATCTACAATTACTCCCAAATTTGCATTGCCCCGTTTGCAAATAAATAGGAGCAATCTATCTCACCCCTGTTCCCGAGGAGAGACATATTGTTACTTGACATGAACCAAAGAGTGAAGACTTGAGTCACTTAAATCTCACGAATGCGTTTATAAAAGCCAGAAATGCATGTTTGACAGTTAAGTTCCAACCGGTCATAATGGGAGGCCATGATAAATTTAGTGGCGCATTGGTCAGAGATCTACCAGTTTTTCTTGGATAATGGGACTTGCATGTTGCATTGTTGCCCCAAAGTTACTTCCAGTCTTTTAATAATACTGCACGAAGTGAACGATACAAGAGAGAATCGACTGTGAAACACTTATAATCTCCTAAATCAGTAACATACAACACCAAATGAATGATCGTCAACAACTCACCTGACATGGAAGCTCCCCTGGACGTTCTGGCCTGCTGGGAAAACCCCTCCAACAAATATTGCAGCCACTACAGCCTAGATAACAAGGAAAACCCAGTTACGCATGGAAACAGCAATGTCAAAAAATTCCAATCAGAACACATATGCAACACGAGAATCATCTAGCTAAACCAGCTTGACGAATTTTACAAGACAGCCAAGCCCTGTTATTCAAGGTATTCAGGTTCCACCAACATAATCTGGATAAAGTTTACAAGACATCCTATTCAGGCTACTGTAATCCACCACAACACCCTCCATAAGACCATTGCCCCTTGATCTATAACACAGATACTTTTTTATCACTCTCAAGAGGCTTCCACTAAAACAATCATCTAGGTTAAAAACTTAAAACACAATATTTCAAATAGATCCTCGACACTTTTACAAAGTGCATATCAACTATTGTAGTCCATAGCTGAATGGGGCTTAGACCATGCCGATAATTAAAGCGGGAGAGCGAAATAGACGGATCACATGAAAGCTCCATTGACTTTCAAAACATGGAGAGAAAGTATCACAAATCTTACATGTTGAATAAACTCATCTTCAGATGAAGAAAACTGACATGCAAGAAAATATCCAAAAAAAAAGATTATATGAATGTAAGATTCGCGAAAATACACAAATATACAGAACAAACGGAAACCAGGGAAAAAGCAGAGGACCACAGCTAAAAGCTAACCTCAGCAGGTCATGAGGTTGGTTGTAAGTTGCAGCTGCAACGGCTACCGAACCCGCATTATCCGGCCAGCACGTTGTACACACAATTGGACATTCCAGCCTGCTCCAGGTACACATCTCAACCCCAATATACCTACCTTAACAACACAAAATATTATACCTAATGTCCACAGTACACACTCTTTGATAACTTTTCAAATTACAAAACAATAGGACACAGATTGTGATTACCTAGTTCAGTTCCAGGCACTTGAGAGGTTTTCTAGTCTCCTGTATACAATGTCCAACTTCCAATGTCCGTTTCAGACCATCTTAGTTTTGAGTCACTTCGCTCGCAATATTCTAAATTCTTAAACTTCTGAAGTACAGATAACCAGTCTAGTTAGTTGCTGCTGCTGTTGTTATTGTTCTTGCAACACAAAGCTGAGAACAGATTAATTAGTCAGCAGCACAACATGCCAAGCCAGTACCAGACGACATTGAAAAGTCATCACCAGATAAAGTTACGGGGAAGCAATCAACTTCACTGGAACGCATAGTTCTACGCATATAGTCATAGTTGATGTACATTAGGAAGTCAAGAAAGAGGCTCTTTTCTGATGAACCTTCTAATGTTTCCAGATCTCCTTGCAAATGGATGAAAGCCTTGTCCATTATCATATTTGTACCCTCATCAAAACCAAAACCAATCTCATGGAGTCTCTGCCCCCACATCAAGGTCTTCTGAGGTAGTCCTTGCTTGCAAAACTGAGAAAGTAACAAATTTATTGTAACCACATTCGGAAGAAAAGCCACCTTGAGAAGTTTTGCAGCAAGCATCATGGCGCGATCCAGCATGTCACCGCAAACTCCATTTACCATGATATTGTACGTGACAGCATTTGGAATAATACCAGCTGATACAAGCTCATCCAACATTATTATTGCTTGATCTATCCTACGGCTAGAACAAAGTCCATGCATGCGGATGTTATATGTATATATATCAGGGCTCCAACCACTGAATTGCATTTTATTTACAAGGTTGTCAACACTTGACATGTCAAATGCTTTGCAGTACCCATCGATAAGAGTATTGTAAGTCACTAGATCTGGAATTAAGCCAGTCCGATGCATGTCAACAAAAGCCTCAATAGCTTGATCCATTCTTCCCTGCTTACAGAATCCATTGATGATAATATTGTAGGTGCACCTATCCGGGATTAAACCCATTTGCCTCATTTCTTTCTCTAACTTCATTGCTTCAGACATCTTGCCACAGTTGCAAAAGCCAAGAATTAGTGAGTTGTAAGGAAAGTTGTTTGGCAAAAACCCCCTAATTTTCATTTTTTCAAAACTAGAAAAGGCCTCCTCAATTAGGTCAGCCTTAGACAGGCCATCAATGTAAGCAGAGAATGCGACAGCATCTGGTGATAAACCTCTCCGGTGCATTTCAGTCCACAGGGTCTGAGCCCCCAAGATGTCCCCATTACAGAAGTAACCATCTAGAAGCATTGTAAAGGCCACTTCATTTACAGGTAAACCTGTAGCTATCATATCATACATAAGCTCACTAGCTTCTTGCAACCTAACCTTGTTGGAGAGACCCAAGAGCAAACCACTGCATGTGGACGATGTTGGAGTAAGACCAAACTTAATCATAACTTTATGGGCCCTAAAGGCCTCCTGTTCTAACCCAGCTTTACTGTAGGCTGAAATGATGGAGTTAAAAGCAATAACACTAATTGGGACGCCTCTCTCAAGTAACTGCTCTAATAGTTTCATAGCCTCGTCCAACCGACCAGCCCAACACAGCCCAGCAATTGAAATATTAGGTAGTGAAGAATCCGGTATCAATTGTGACAGAGAAAATTCTCTTAGTAGACGGTCTGCATCTTCTTCCATCCCATATTTATAGTGTCCAGAGATTAGAATGTTGAAAGTAATCACATCAGGAGCTACACTTTTAATCCTCATTTCTTCAAATACTTTACTTGCCTGATACATGTCCCTAGCCTTAACATATCCATCAATTAGGGCATTATACAACGCGGTACTGGGACTGAAGCCCAATTGAATCACTTCATCAAATACCTTTCTCGCTTTCACTACATTACCTTCCTTGCACAATGCATTAATAATAGTATGCACAGTGACAAAACTCGGACTACTGCCTCTATCAATCATAAAAAGCATAAACGACAATGCATCACAACTTCTCCCTCTAGTACAATACGCTTTAATCAAAATATTATAGGCATATACATCAGGTTGACAATCATACTTCCGCATTACATAAAACAAAGTCTCTCCAGCAACAAGACAATCATTTCTACAAAACTCAAGAATCAAAACATTAAATGTAAAATTTGTCGGGCAAGGTCCATCACGAATCATACCACGAAACAATTTCCACACACTACCATGATCACCTACTCTAAACAACAGCTTCAACAAAATACTAATAGATGACAAACTTGGAGTCACACCAACTTCCCTCATCATCTTCAACACATCTAATGCCAAATAAACAAACCCCGCCTTCATAAACCCCCTCATAACCGAATCAAGCACCACAAAATCCGACCCAAAACCGAATCTACCACTCCACATCAACTCCCAAAACTCCCTACTCCTGCAAGACCCAATCCTCAAAACAACCCAAGAAATCACATCCTGAGCAAGAAACCGAAGATTATCGGCTAAAAGCAGACGGGCGACAACGCAGAATTGCTCAACTCTATCCTGACACTCATCACCTCGAAATGTCAACCTAAAAAAAGCAGAAGCAGTATCTCTACAATCAAAAAGCCTCATAATCTCAACAAGCAAAAATGGGCAAAATTCCTTTGAAAAACCCATCAAAGTATCAGCATTTCCACCCTGTTTAATCATCTTTGACAAACCAACAGAAATTCTACGGCGCTCATTTGCATTAATAACCTCAAAGTTTACAGCTTTAAGTGGTAAAAACTGAGATATGAAATGGGTATGTGTAACTGAAGAAAAATGATGAAGGAATGGGGTAAATTGAATCTGAGGAGATAGAATCGTATGAAATACGCGACTTACCTTAATGAAAGTGCGGTAGTTTAGTCTGCTCAGAGTGACAGACATCCGGCGAGAAGAGTAGTGTCGCCGCCTCGCCGGATAATGAGAAAACTGAATCTAGAAATTGGAAAACCACCGCGGAGGAAGGAGGACGAGACGGCGGAGATGGGTGGCGGTGAGGTGGATGCGGCGGTGGGGTTTAAGCAGGGTATTATTGCTGCTTTTCTGGGTTTAGCCGGGTTGGGGGGACTCGAGTGTGTTCATCATGTGCTTTTCTCGGAGATGAGTTGACGACTTCACATCCAAATGTGCAACCATACTAGGAGTCGAGGTTGGTTTAGTGGTCGTTACTCGTTACTTCGTTAGGCTTTCGTTAGGCTCATGAAGTGACCTTCATCGAATTGTAAAGTCTATAAACGATTTTTTCACCTCATTACACGCAGACTTCGGCAAGACTTCATTTAAACTCCTAACTAACCAATTTTTATTGTCACCTAGTGTAACATCGAGCCTTCGAAAACTCTGTCTCGAATACCCACCTTAGTATAGATCCATCACAATCTTGAAACCTCATCCAATAGTGTCTCTGAAATCGGGACAACATATTCTTGATTTGTCATAAATTTACAATTGTTTTGATTGATTTCGAAAAACTATACATTGTAGAGGTCATGGATACATAATTTTGATCAAGATGACATGACAATAGCCGTAGAAGTGCCGGTCACCGGCATGAAGAGGTCGATATTGGTAACATATAGCATCTTTGGTAGGAAGGAAACAGTCCATCTATGGTACCCGGGGTACCATTCTATCTGTACCCCTGGCCCATTTACCTTATGTGTTCAGTGATTTATTAAGTCCAATCATGAGCCCAAATGTAAGAACAATTATTCACCAGTCCAAACCCAACCCAATTCCATAAATAATCAAATAAAAACAAAATAAATCACAATCTTGTATTCTCTCTCCTCCCCTCCCCTCTCCCCACCCACGACCCACCTCATCCTCGCCCCGTCCCCGCCGCCGGCATACCCAACCACCACAACCACCGTGTCCACCGCCACCATCCTCACCGCCCTGACACCTCTAACCCATCCCCCACCCCGTGACGCCACTACTCCTCTTCTCCTCCACCATTTTCTAGGTTTCTTTTCCTTCTCTCTCCTATTTTTATGCCTCCTTTTTTACTTTCTCCTGCGGACGGTGGTGAAGCAGCATGCGTCGGGCGGCGGACGGTGTTGATGCAGTGGCGACGATAATCGAGTGGTGGCAACAAAGAAAATGAGGTGGGAGAGGAAATACTAATCATCCTAGGAAAAAAAACCAACTATTCCTAGACAAAAATCAATCATCTCAGAACAATAACTAGCCATCCCGAAACAAAAGCTGTTCATTCCAGAACAAAAGGCAACCATTACAAAACAAAAATTGATCATCCTAGGACAAAAACAAACCATTATAGAACAAAAACTAATCATCCTAGGACAAAAACAAACCATTCCAGAACAAAAACTAACCATTCTAAGACCAAAAGCAACCATTCCTTAACAAAAACCATTCATCCCAAAACAAAAACTAACCACCACGAAACAAAAGTCGTTCATTCCAGAACAAACACTAACCATCCCAAAACAAATACTAACCATCGTAGGACAAAAACCAACCATTTCTAGACAAAAATCATTCATCTCAGAACAAAAACTAACCATCCCGAAACAAAAAGCTGTTCATTTCAGAACAAAAGCCAATCATTCTACGACAAAAACTAACCATTCCAGAACAAAAACTAACCATCTTAGGACAAAAAGCAACCATTCCTTGACAAAAATCATTCATCTCAGAACAAAAACTAACCATCTTAGAACAAAAAATAATCATTCCTTGACAAAAATCATTCATCCCAAAACAAAAACTAACCATCCCGATACAAAAACTGTTAATTCCAAAACAAAAGTCAACCATCCTAGGACAAAAACTAACCATCCCAGAATAAAAACTAATCATCATAGGACAAAAACCAACAATTTCTAGACAAAAACCATTCCTCCCAAAACAAAAACTAACCATTTACAACAAAAGCCGTTCATTCCAGAACAAAAGCCAACCATTCGAGGACAAAAACTAACCATCTCAGAACGAAAACTAATCATCCTAGGACAAAAACCAACTATTACTAGACAAAAACCATTGATTTTTGAACATAAAACTAACCATCCCGAAACAAAAACCGTTCATTCCATAACAAAAGACAATCATTCCAAAACGAAAACCACTTATTTTGCATTAGTAATGATTGATTTCGTGTTTATAATGACCAATGTTCTAATAATGAACAATTATTGATTATTGAATTGTAGTAAGAACTAGTAAAATGAAGGGAAATATAAAATATAAAAATAGAAACAAACAAACTCATTTTCTCTCTCCTTCCCTTCATGGTGGTGCGTGGTGGTGATGGGGGCTGCCGTAGGTGGTGGTGTGTGGTGGTTATGGGGGCTGTCGGGAGAGGAGAGAGAAATGGGGTTGAGTTTTAGTTGAAGTGAAGTATTGGGCCAAGCTTGACATTAGCCCACCTAAAATTGTAAATTTAACCAAAACAAACAAAAACCCTGTTTGAAATAGGCCCAGGGGGTACCATTCTATCCGTAACCCCGGGGTACGATAATATTTGCGGGAAGGAAATGGAAGGAAAGGAAAGGAAAATCATTTTCTAGCCTCCCAATGTTTGGTTACAAAAAAAAAACATAGGAAATGGGGAGAAAGGAAATGAAATGGAAGGAAAGTATCTTCAAAAAATTGTGAGTTTCTTTTCTGCCAAAACGGTGGGAATCGAAAGGAAAGGAAAAATACAACATAAAAACACACATCTTCCTTTCAAAACCTCCTGATTTTTAAATTTTCAACCAAACAACGGAAATCATAATCCTCTTCTTTCTCTCCCTTCCCTTTCCTTTCTCTTCCCTTCCTTTCTCTTCCCTTCGTCTCTTTCCGTCCAATTCCTCCCTACCAAACAAGCCATAAGTCGAAAAAAGAGAGGGGAGATCAGTGAGTAGTTTGGTTCTTATATAACGTAAACATACTATTTTTCCCTTTGTGAAAGAATGATTTCAATTTTAAATGAACCGAACAATGCTACGCTTGATTTGCTCGAGCGTCGAATCAGTGAGTTTTGTATTCGAAAACAAAATAACCCTATACCAGATTTAACTGATTGACTCAAGTAATCAATTCCAATCAACCATGAATAGCTTGCACAGCGACGCGCCTTTCATAAATAACTGCAGCTAGCATTTCTCATCGCACAGCTTGGACATAAGAGTAAATGAACTTGCTTCCCTTATTTATAAATGCCAATAATCCATAATGCAGTATGCTACCATAGCTTAATTTCCATCGTTGCATTCTAAACATATGAAGCTATTTACTATAGCTCTGGAGTAGGAGCAATTGATAGGTTGCGAGATACTTGACGAGGGAGAACAATAGAATCCACTTTGTACATTATTGACAATGTCTCTAAATAGCAGATACCAGGAATCGATGCAAGGCAGCCTTAAGATCCCGAACAGGAAGAGTGGCTCGGAAAGATTTGCTTCAGCTTTGAATAATTAACGTCTTCATGTCCTCCTAGGCTTCTGCTATTGCTTCATAGAGCAAGGCCTTGGCCAGGCCGATGGACACTGATCGGAGGTGTCTGAGTGAATGTTAAACCAACAGAAGAGTTGCCACTTTGTGAACTTACAGGTCGAAGCTCCACTGATGAGGCTGAGGAAGGCGCAACAGCTAACGTGGATCCAGCCAAGTAAGGAGGAACTGGCGCCTCAGAAAGAGATGAAGCTGATTCACTATACTTCATCATACCAACTGGATGATCGAACTTACACGTGGTACCGAATTTGCAATACCCGTGTTGCATATAGAAGGTGCAAGGTTGCGTTCCCTGAAAAGAGAAGTAGAAGTAATAAGATATCTGAGAAAGAAAATTATACAGTAATATTTGCCACATTCAACAGCCTCCAAACAAATAGGTCACACACTAAACTATTTCGTCAAAAAAAAATTAAAATTAAAGGAAGAAGAAAAGCATGCTAACACATAGGTTAGTTCACTCACAAAATGAATAATGCATATTTTCAGGCTTGTGTTTTTCCAGGTAATGCATAGAAAACACTCAGCTCTATGCCTCTATAACTCTATTCATTCTATAGGAATAAAGGTAGCAGTTCAATCAAAATCGCCATTGCACACAACATAAGAATATTCTATTTCTGGAAGGTCCTGATTAAGAGAAACCACGTCGCCTATACCTGAAGTTAGAGTAGAACAAAGTAAGCTTCTTATAAACTAAATCTCCATAAAATCACATGAGATTGCCTAGGAAATAAAAACCACAATGAGATCTAGGTTTTGGAGGGGGTATGAAAATCCCAACCCAGGGTTTTGCCCTGGAAATTCTGATGGGAGACACTACTTCAACCCCACTATTCAAATGAAGAGAGAAATTATAAAAGATAAAAAAAAGTGTTGTATACTAGTAAAAGAAGGAGCAAGTTACGCCTATGGACTACTAAGATCACCGAGGATTGCTACTTACGGAACTTTGCCCTGACTACTTCCTTACAATCTTATCCAACTTGTTCAATGTTTCAGCTGGTTGAAGGTAAGGGCTACGTACATTTGGACCACCCTAAACACAAACATTCATACTACAATTTCATTTTTGTGAATAGGGCACTGGAAATGTCTCTTGTTTTACAGCAATAATATACTCACAAAAAGGGGAAATGAAAATACTATTGCAGATCCCCTGTGGGACTTATCGCAGATCATTACATGAGGTTGCCTACGTGAGCCTGAACTGATAAGATTATCCCAATTACAAAAAACGAAAGCATCTTAGAGAATCATTATGCACCGGCTAGATGGAAGGCAAGACACAGTCTATCCAGGATCAGTGGATCACCATGCCTGTTGATCCTGATCATTTAAGAAGGTAGGACCAAAGATAGACGTATATCTAGTATAGTTTAGAAACGCAGTCTCACGCTTAAATTGTCAATCCTTAAAAGAGAGCATATTCACTCGTGCATGGAAGATAGCAGAAGAGGCAATGGAAGTGAGGAGGCCATCATATAACGTGCCGCTGCCTGATTAAGCCAACTTCCGAATGATACAAGGACATTTTCCTTCTATTTCCTAACTTGGGTTTGAACATTCTGTAATGATAGTGGAAAGTGCGACCACAGGCCGAGCACCATAAAAACTGGATATCATAGATTACCAAACCCAGATTTTCTTCATGTTATAACCTTCCCCATTTCCATGAGCAATTTAGTGTTCAAGCCAAAAATGATGTACCAGGAAAGGAGTGAAAAAGGGATGATAAAATACTGACTGTATCACGAATGAAGTAAATCTACATCCTTATTACTTTCCTGAAAAGCTTCGGCTGTTAATAAGTAACTCCCCTCGGTCTACGTGCCCCCCCCCACCTTTACCCACTTTCGCCAATCACATTATTGCGCTATTCCAGGACATCCAACTTCGCCAAGTGTATAGCTCACACATGATTGAGAATTGAAGAAATCTGCATAAACACCATTTAGACCAACAATGACCACATCACTAGCGCAATGACCTCATGTCCTTGACCCTCAACAGAGTCTATCTATTCTGTGCCCAAATATTCCCTTTGGACATCTACCCAAAATACATCATATCCATAGAGCACTCTGAAGTTATAAATCTCCAATATTTCAGAGGATTGTGCCACAGGAGGGATTTAGAGAGAAGCACAAAAAAAAGCAACATAGATGGTACTAGAGAAGTCAACTAAGCTGCAACCCTGCTTCTAGTTCAGTGTCTTGTCCTGCCTTTGGTACTATCAGGGACTAATAAGAACATAGAGCAGCCCAATCCAAAGTAAACAGACAACTCCAACATCTACCTAAATGAGTACTCATTGTCATGAAAGAAAAAAAATTAAAAGCAAAACACGAGTAACATTTCAATTGTGCAAAGCAATTAGCAAAGAACTTCTGATAGTGATCAAAGGGGTATATTTCTTACGCCATTTGTTCACTATCTTCCACCCAAACTACGATTAAATATTGCTACTTAAGGGAGGCTAGTCATTGGGAAATCATCTGTGCCAGGATTCCTGTCTTCTATGTCTAATATTTCTACAGTTTAAGATACAGGCTGTGTTGTGCACATCGATAGCTCGTATGCTTTTCATCAATGTCATTCATCGTTGCATCTCATTCCCTCAAAATTTGTAGAACCATACAGTCCAGCACAATGCACTCACTGTGGATATTAATAACGCCCATTGGTAAACAACGAGGGGGATGGGGTCGAGGAGGACAGAGAACCCAACAGCATACAACCACTAGCATTATGATAATGACTAAGAAAAAAAAGTGTTTTTAAAACAGCACAATAGTTACAAACACTCAGGAACACATAAATCTCAATTGTAAGGAGAAAATTTAGGAGCGATATCACAAGTAGCAGTCCATCAAAAAAGGAAAAAAAATTCACAACTAACAGGATTAGGAAGGGTAAGATTATTATGAACTTTTAGCAAAGCCGATACTCCTTGAAACCTTTGATAGCACAAAGTAATAGTGATAATTATGAGCAAAGAAGTAAAATAATCAATGCTTACACGTCATCATAGCCATCAGTCCCCGAATTTACAAAACCTAATTTCATATAGACAAAGAAAATGAAGATATCAACCAAGTGTATTCCCAGATTGCCAGCCACTTGCACCCACGCCAAATAAAGCTCACATTCAAATGAACCTTATTAAGACAATATGCAATCTACAATGCTTAAGAGCCACAGGAAGTTTCATCCGACTCATGAAAATTAAAAACATTCAGTAGCAGTCTACATTAACATAGAGGGTGGACGAGATGAAGAAAATTATCCATGCATGACCATGCAACATTACCACTATTGGCTTCCAAGTTTAAACTAAATGCCCTTAAATCAAGATGCAGATAGTGGAACACTAAGTATAACTCTCAGAGACACAGAAAGTAATATCAAGCTCAGCCAGCAGGAAAAATGTTTAGACCGCCAAAGGCACTAGAACGTGTCTTCATATTTCATAGAAGTACCCCTGCCTACCCCATAGAATTAAATTCTCTGAATGATACATGTTAAATCAAATGGCAGGCAAGGCTACGCAGGCATTACAAAGGTCTGGGTATGAGCACAGAATGGAACTATCTTATAATGGTTTTGCATATCTTTACAGAATCCAGAAACTAAATGCTCAAATGTGGAGTTGAGCATGAATTTCAAATCCCAAATTTAGCTATTTCCTTATCGAAGCTTTGTCAAAATGCATCAAGTTATAGCAGGTTTCTAAAGGGGTTCGCCACTAGTGCTAAAAACAACTACGGACAGATCTTTTGCCTCAAACACTCACACAAAAAATGAGATAGCCAATACAAAAGGTCTAAGCCCAGTTTATCGAGCACTCAAATATTTACTATTATATTAAGCACCCACAGGAAAGATGTCTTGGAAACTTTGCTTCCAAGACAATATACTACAGCACAATTCCTTCTCCACACCAAATCAACAGAAGCAAAGTTGGACAATAAAGGTCCTCTTTATAACACTCTGAACCCAGCAACCACCTGAGGACGCTTTCTCAATGACGATATAAAGTCAATATAAACAAGTTACAGCAGTGAGCCTGTGACCATAACGTCCATAAGCCATACGTTCCAGCATTTTGTTTGGTCACCAATTTATTAGGGGTAAGTCAGTAAGTACAAGTTTCTCTCAGAAAACGGTGGGCGCTAAATATGCTAATGGGAATACCACAATGCAAGAAGCATCAAGGGGGTGGAGTAGGCCCTTTCAAGTAAAAGCATCTTTACTGGGGTCAAACTATAACAAAAGAGATATTAAGGTTGAAGACATGGCTTACCGGGCGAAGGGGCAGACCGAGTGGGCCTAGGAAACAAGCTGCAGCTGAAGCACCTCTATCAGGTGGATGATGATATTTACAAGATGCACCAAACTTACAACTGCCTGTTTTCAAGTAGTATTGACACTCAGGTTCACCTGGCCTCTCTGGAAGGGTAAGCTCTTTAGCACCGATGCTGGACTGCCCCACAGAAGATGGTACAGCAGGATAAGAGCCAGCTAAACCAGGTGTGGAAGGTGATAGTGAGGTAACTCCATATACAGAACGTCCTGCAGCTGCAGGTTGAGCACCAGGGGATAATACAGGACTTACAGG
>JBBYHQ010031540.1:388-33324 GCA_038382645.1 Spergularia azorica | reverse complement strand
ATATACATAGCACTATCAGAACTACTTCACATAAACATTTAAGAACCCCGTGCATGGCACGGGTTCATAAGCTAGTTGAGGGTTAAATGTATACTCACGAGCAACATAAGTCTAAGATATAAGTAGATTTTGGGATAATTGAGTGGTGATATTTCATATAGAATCATTTTCTAGGTGAAAATAATGTAAAATCTGAATCTTGTTTAGATGGTCAGTAGAATTATTCATTCTAAATCTTAAATTCTCAAAATTTCTTTCATCTTTAGATGGAACAATACACCTTAACTTATAGATGGAGTTCTTAAGCATATCTATTTTGCGTATTGATCACTTTGTTTTTTAGGTATAGCTAGCAATTGTCCATTGATCACCTTTGGAATCGGTTCTCCACTATAAAATGTACAACCAATAAACATATTTTTAAGAGATTATACAAACTTATTAGGCAAATTTAACGAAAATAACCCAACGTTTGTGATGTCTTCTAAAAATAACCTGACCTTTCAACTTTAAAATAAATAATCCAAAGATTTACCCTATGTCACAATAATATCCCAACACTTACGGGAAGCGAAATCTCCGACATGATTATAAACCCAATCGAACCGAAATTCGAATATATTCACTGTTTACCCAGCTCTAAATCAAGTCCTCCATTTCAATGATCTAATTGATTAGACGAGATCAATGATAATAAGAAGCAATGATAAAAATGCCTTGAAGGTCCACGATTGCTTCTAAAGTTGTAATACTTGATTTGATCATCATATTGAATACTGCTAGTGTGACAATGTCTTCTTCTTCTGACAATTCTTAATATCATACGTACTACTTCTCCATATTTCAGAGTTTTACGATTAATTCAATTTAGTAGGTTCAGGATGACTATATGTATTAGTGATAACACGAAGATATGATCATTCAGTAGGCCAATTAGGCTAGATTCTTTAGTTTTCTTTTGAATAAACAATCGATTGAATCATTTCTTCCCCTTCCCCCCTTCGGAATTGCAATTGTGTGAGTCGGCTGAAGAGTTTCGGGATATTTTTATATATGACACATTACGAAACGTTGGATTATTTATGTTCAAGTCCAAAGGTTGGGTTATTTTGAGAATATGTTGTAAACGTTGGATTATTTTCGTTAAATTTGCCAACTTATTATAGTACGTAACGTAGTTTACAATATACAAAAGTGGTGTGTGTCCCATGGCATGAGCCAATTGACAGCTTTGTGATGTTTGAAAGGTGATGTAGAACCTTCCCTAATTAGAATGCATTTAGGAAAGGTTTCTATGTATAGAGAATGTTCAAAGAAGGGAGCATAGAGCATAAAGAAGGATTAGACTTGATATAAAACCAATTTGGGTTAGAGTTGGTGGTCGAAGGTCATATCAGACTCTGAGTTGATATAAAGGAAGGAGAAACTTTGATATAATTCCTCCTCAAATTGGCCAAGTCACTGGATTTGCGATTCTCGTATAATCATTTTTAGTAAACTAATTGCGGTAGGGGAGAAAGCATGACGTAGACTAGTGCTTTCGTTTAATAGTATTATACTACAAAATTTTGATAGAAGAGTAAAGATCAACGGTTACGAAATACAATCACAATTTCAATGGTCGTAATGGGATACTACTCCGTATATGGTAAATTGGTAATGAACAATTACGGATAACAGTAAACTAAACCAAAACAAAATGAATTAAGCGGAGAGAAGAAATTAAAGTGGTAATAAAATTGAAAAATGATATAGACAGAGACATAATAACAGAAAAAGAGTGGGTTTGTAGAATTGTAGATGGATGCGTTAAACAAGGAGATAAGAAGACAAAAATGGTGATTGGAGCAAAGCTTAGGGGTATAATAAGTCAGAACGCCAACTCAATCCGTGAATTGTTAAAGGGATTATTAATATTAATATTATCATCATTATGGGGTTAATACAAATACAAAAGTGGGATGAGAGAGAGTTTGACCGAGAAATCAGAAATGGTGGATTCAAAGCGGAAGAAGATATCTGAGGCATCTGCCAGGTCCCACACCCGCGCCGCCACCTCCAATCCAAACTCAGGTTTCCTTTCTTTCTTTCTTACTTAGATTTTCTTACTGTAATTCAAATGATTTTAAGAGTGTATATGTATAATGTATTCATTCAGGCGGCGCGTATACCAAAATAATAATAGTAGTGCTGCTGCTGGGCTGCGGCGTGGCCTGGATTGATAAGGCTGTCCGGCCACCAGCCCCCAAAGTGTGCGGGACTCCTGGTGGGCCACCCGTCACTGCACCCAGAATACAGCTTAGGGACGGCAGGCATTTGGCATACAAACAGTACGGTGTTTCTTCTAATCAAGCCCGCCACATGTTCATCTTCGTCCACGGCTTCGACTCCTGCAGGCACCATGCCTTCATTGCCACTCAACTCTCTCCTGTATGCCTTCATTTCTTTAATTAAATTATTGCGCTATGCTTGTTACTCTGTATTCACATTTCACAATTAAAATGACAAGGATACCATCCAAAGCCTGGGTTTACACATTGTTGGATTCGATAGACCTGGCTACGGCGAAAGCGATCCCCACCCTAATCGAACTCCCCTAAGCATGGCTCTCGATATCCAGGAGCTTGCTGATCAACTCCATCTCGGCCCCAAGTTTTATTTGGTCGGCTACTCTATGGGCGGACAGGCCGTATGGGCCTGCCTCAACTACATACCACACAGGTCTCATTTTCAATCAATCATTTTTTAATTTTTAATTAATCAATCAATAATACTACGTACTAAATAACAACATGATATGATGCATGCCAGGCTAGCAGGAGCGTCACTGGTGACACCCGTGGTCAACTATTGGTGGTCCGGGTTACCAGCCAACTTATCTAAGCAAGCATACTACTTGCAGCACCCTCGGGATCAGTGGTCCTTGCGGGTGGCTCACTACTTGCCCTTCCTTACTTACTGGTGGCAGATTCAGAAGTTGTTTCCTCCTTCAAGTGTTATTGCTCATAGCCGTGATGTCCTCTGTCCCCAGGACAGGGAACTCATGTCCTTATTCGAGAAACCCGAGAATGCGGTAATCTTAAATCCAATTAATTAAGTTGGTCTGTACTGTGTATATAGATATGATATTGATTGATATGATTTGGGTGTGTCTCAGATTCCGGTGAGGCAGCAAGGAGAACATGAGTCGATACACAGGGACATGACAGTTGGGTTTGGGAATTGGGAGTTCAGTCCAACTGAGCTGGACAATCCATTTGCAGAGGGACAAGGGAGTGTTCATCTGTGGCAAGGAGAGGAAGATATGCTTGTGCCAGTCATGCTGCAACGCTACATTGCTCAAACCCTCCCTTGGATTCATTATCACCAGCTCCCGGAGGCCGGACACCTATTCCCATATGCCACCGGAATGAGTGAGGCTATTATTAGAGCCCAATTATCACTTCATACTTCTTAATCACCACAATTATTTACATTTGTATCGTCTTTACATCATTGTCGATTGTTATTGTAATAAATCTTTGTTGTTTATCGATCCTCACTATAATTCAAGAGTGCAGTTTGGTTATTCCATGATCTGTAATGCGTGTTATTTGTTTGAGAAGCAAATAAAATGAGCCACGTTGATAATGATATACTCCACTCCATGGCCTGACTTGGTAAAGGAAGGTAGGCAGAAAATAAACATGTAGAATTACTTTTTTGGGTTTGTTTTAATATCTAAATAAGAAAAAAATCAAAAGGGCAAATAAGTTTGACTGACGGGGGTTGAAGCAAATGGTTAGACAGTGAGAAGTGAGACAAAAAAGAGAAAAGAAGAAGAAGGAAGAATGGCGGGGGTGAGCAGCAGGAAGGTATCAGCAGCATCAGCGAGAGCACACACTCGTAAATCCAATCCCACTTCTCCCCTTTTCTCAGGTGTACACTTCTTTCTTTTTTACTTCTTCTCTCCTTTTTAATCCAATCCAATCCAATCCGATCTAGAACTTGATTTCTGCTCATGTTTAATTAGATTTGGACTGACTAGCTTTATGTTTTGGTTTGATTTGAGTAGCTAATTCTATCCATTGCTCTATTAATTTTCTTTCTGTATATCTTTTTACCTATCTGAATTCTATTTATTGTGAATTGTGATCCTGTTTTCTCAATCCGATTGTTTGCTTAATTAAAACTCACAGGCTTGTTCAGCAAGCTTCTTCTAGTTGCCCTTGTTGTTGGTCTCATTGCATTTGCTTATCAAGCTGCCCGCCCACCTCCTCCTAAAATATGTGGTACTCCCAATGGACCTCCCATCACTGCACCCAGAATTAAGCTCGCCGATGGAAGGCATTTAGCTTACAAAGAGCACGGCGTCCCCAGACACGATGCCAAGCTCAAGTTTGTCTATATCCACGGCTTCGATTCCTCCCGCCATTACGCTGTTGTTGCCAACCTACTCTCTCCGGTACTACTTTTTTCATTCAATTTCTTTCTCACCTCTTCTGTTGTATGCTGCTCTTTCTGAGCTTTCTTGGTTTTCTAGGATTTGTTCCAAAGCTTGGGAATCTACATTGTATCATTTGATCGGCCTGGCTACGGCGAAAGTGATCCCAATCCAGCTCGCACACTAAAGAGCACGGCTTCTGATGTAGAAGAGCTTGCCGATCAGTTGGGACTTGGGACCAAGTTTTATGTCATAGGCTTCTCATTGGGCGGACAGTCCGTGTATAGCTGCCTCAAGTATATTCCTCATAGGTATTCTTATATTCCTGCATAAAGGATTGCTACTGGAATACTAGTATGTTACTTGAAATTGTTTTGTCGACTGACTCTAATGTATGCATCTGTACATTTGTTAGGCTAGCAGGAGTAACATTAATAGCTCCTGTTGTCAACTATTGGTGGCCTAGTTTCCCTTCCAACCTGTCTTCTCAAGCATTCAACAAACAGCTCCCACGCGATATATGGTCGCTGCGTGTGGCACACTATTTGCCTTGGTTGACTTATTGGTGGAACACTCAAAACCTCTTCCCTCCTCGTCTTAGTGTCATTGCTCAGATTCCTGACATCTTGTCTCGCCACGACAAACAAGTTCTTGCAGAGGCCGGGGAGAAGAAAGACGCAGTAAGACAGCTCTTTGTTTTTCGAACTTATTTTAAGATCTGACCACCTGCTCGTAGTAGTTGTTCTTTGTCTTCCTTTTTGGATAGAAGCTTGAGTCCCCTCCATCCTGCTGGGGCATGTCGAATGACAAAAAAGTATAATTAGAACATTAGCTGCAGCATTAAGTATCTTGGAGTTGACAAATTCCTTAATTGATAGCACAAGTTACCAGCCTTTTCTCGTTCTTGAAAAAGCTTATAGCTAATCAAACAACTCATATGAGTCATGAGTCATATCAATCAATTGAAAGGATAACAATATGTCGGTAACTTGTGATATCTGCACAATTCGCATCATTGTGAGCAGAGGACTCCTCCTGAACCTTATTAGCCAGAAAATAGCCATATGAGCATATCA
Organism: Spergularia azorica; assembly: GCA_038382645.1. NCBI lineage: Eukaryota > Viridiplantae > Streptophyta > Magnoliopsida > Caryophyllales > Caryophyllaceae > Spergularia > Spergularia azorica. The sequence goes on along the minus strand of JBBYHQ010031540.1, from coordinate 27,825 downwards.
TATGCGAATGACAAAGCCTGTGATGAGAATTCTTTATTGGTTAACTTGTGCTTCATTTCACCTATATCCAGTGCTAAATTAGCCACTTTAAATGAAAGAAGTAAAAGAAGCTGATTCTAGTTCATAGAGTAAAATTTGTAGCTACCATTACTGTGCGGCCTGATTGTGGTCAATGTTTTTATGTTTGTTCGTCAGACTTCTGTGAGACAGCAGGGTGAATTTGAATCTCTCCATCGTGACTTGATTGTGGGATTTGGTAAATGGGAATTTGATCCAACCGAATTGACAAATCCATTCCCAAACAATGAGGGGAGTGTCCACCTTTGGCAAGGCGATGAAGATATCCTTGTGCCAGTCACGTTGCAGCGTTATATAGCCGAAAAGCTCCCATGGATTCAGTACCATGAAGTAGCAGGTGCTGGGCACCTGTTTGCATATGGTAAGGGCATGTGTGATAGCATCATCAAGGCGCAACTCTCTGTAGAGTGAATATGGACAGGTACTCGTATCTCCTCCCAAATATTTGGTTGAGATAAAGTGATGACCTCTGCACACCCAGTCACTCACACATGTTTGTATTGCCTATCACACTGATGGCAGTTTTGATTGGTTTAGCATACTGAAATTGAAATTTGAGTTTAGGGTTGAAGTTGAAACTTGTATTTTTAACTTGTCATTTATCGTTTGTTCTACTGAAGTTGTTAGAACGTAAATGGTGTTGAGAAATGACAGTGGGATATACTTGGAGATGAGATGCCCTAGACAGCTACATGGTTTGTTGTTGTACTATGAATGTGTACAATTGATGTTTTTCTTGCTGTTATTTTTGTTGTGCCTTGGAAGTTAAATGAGATGTGATAGTTTTGGTTTGTTTGTTGTGTTTCGGCCTTTTTTTTTCTTTGGTAATTAAAGATCCGGCTTTGAAGCTCCCTGAATTTGGTGTCTAACTGCTCGGCAGCCTTTCATGGCAAAGATGAGTAGAGTAATATAGTGTGTCTAAAACTTGGAGGCTTAGATGTTTACTTTGTGATTGTGGTTGAAACTAATTAAGAAATTGAGTAGCCAGCCCCTTAAAAATTAGGAATTAAGTTAATGTCATACGCGAAATTTCTTCTCTTTGAATGTTGATTTTGGATCAACAGTTTATGGTTGTATCATTGTATGGTTATGAAACATGAAAGTAATACTACAACTCTACAAGCATTGAAGCAACATCATTTGATGATGGACTATTACAGTATTGATTTGTTAAAGTTAAATTTCTACAAAATCAGTTGACAGTTTCGTGGCCATGCATCAAAGATTGATTTCCAAGTAGCCATGCTAGAAAAAAGTGAATTTTAGTAAAGAAGGGCTGGTGAAGACACGCGTCCAGTGGGAAGAGCGTGGTGTAGACACCTGTTGCACACGTGCGAAGCCCAGGGATGTTTTGTTTATTTTAATGTTTTTTTGTTCATGTTGGCGCGTTTGGAGGTGGTTCTGCTTCTGGTGGAGTGTGAGTGTGAGTGTGAGTGAGAGTAGTGCAGATCCATTCCATTTCAAGAAAGAAAACTCGCTTGCAAGTGTGTGGAGCCCGCAGAGTAAATAAGTTTGACGGCCCGAAACTAATTGGGCGGGCCCCCTTTGCTTTGCTTCTTTTGTTTCTCACATTCCTATCTATTCTCTCTTCTGCTTTGCTTGCCTTTTGTTGGAGGAAATCCGTGCAGCATTTCAATTCTATTCTACTACTCAGCTTGGTAAGTTAATCTTCTTCTTCACGCTAATGTTTTGTTGACTACTCCTATTATGATTTGTTGCTTTTATTCCTATCATTTCTGCTTCTTATGGTTGTGGATTCACGAAGTTTTGTGCCTTTCTTAGCTGGGATGTAATATGTATGGGTCTGAATGAAAAACAACACTCTTTAACACATTCCGCTTACTAATTACACACTATTATTTTGTAGTTTAATTGCAACTTTACATTATTAAGGAAGTTAAAACATATGGGTACGTATTGGACCGATTGGGGGGTGATGTTAGTTAGTAAAGGAAAACAATGGTGGAACTGTTTGTGTACCAAAAACGCAACCACAAACTCACACTCATGTAGCAGAGTATCTCTTATCAATCATTGATTTTGTTTCCGCATTTTTGAAACTATACGCCCATCTGACACTGCCCGCCCTGGTTTCCTTTTTTAAAAGACCAACACCCAGAGATGATCTGATGGCCCAATCACAAGTCAACGTTACCTCATCAGGAATCATGCCACCCAATATAGACGATCACAACACCCAAAACAAGGATTCAGACCAAAATCATGCTAATCCTGAAACTAACAACAACATTAACAACCACCAAACTAACAACAACAATTACACCTTTCCCAACTTGGGACGTCAGTCCTCGATCTACTCTTTAACCTTAGATGAGTTCCAGCACACTCTTTGTGAGAATGGCAAGAATTTTGGGTCCATGAACATGGATGAGTTTCTCAACAGCATCTGGACTGCTGAGGAGAATCAAGCCCACCACCACGATAACTCTGCCCCTCTGCCTGCTGTTGCTCTTGGCGCAACACCATCCACTAACACTACCACGACCACTACCAGTAGAGGGACTATAGCAAAGCAGCCAAGTTTACCAAGGCAAGGCTCCCTCACTCTTCCAGCCCCGCTCTGCAGGAAGACTGTTGACGAGGTTTGGTCTGAGATACACAGGACTGAACAACAGCATGAACAACAGCAACAGCAGCCGCAGCAACAACATCAGACTCCACAGACTCAGCCCAATGATAACTCCAACCCTACTCAACGACAACCCACGTTCGGAGAGATGACCTTAGAGGACTTCCTTGTCAAAGCAGGTGTTGTTCGGGAACCCCCTCTCATCCAACCCACATTGCCTGTACCTCCGCCCACCCAGCACCACCCCCAGTATGGTTTCCCCAATTCATTTGTCACCCGACCCATGATTCCGGGGTACCCGGCCACTAGCGCTGAGACTTCCGGGTTTGTCGGCAATGGGAAGAGGAATAATGGCTATGCGCCTCCTCCGTCTGTGCCTTGTTATGGAGCCAGGGTGGCCAATGGCGGCACTCCAGCTCCTGCTTTTGGGCCGCCAGTTAGCCCTGTGTCCCCAGATGGGATGTGTGGACCAGGCCAGGTGGACAATTCAGCGGCTCAGTATGGACTCGACATGGCAGCATTGCGTGGAAGGAAGAGGATCATTGACGGTCCCGTGGAGAAAGTGGTTGAGAGGAGGCAGCGGAGGATGATTAAGAACAGAGAGTCAGCTGCCAGATCCAGAGCTCGGAAACAGGTAGTCTATGTTATCTTGTTTATCGCTACTACTACCAGATTATCTCCAACCTAAGATAACAAGCATAATACACGTATTCTTACGGAGAAGATTGTTTACGAGTATATTGTTTTGAATGTTTTCTATTACTACTCGTCCTTGATTACTTATGAATGAACACCGTATTTGAAACAGGCCTACACGGTGGAACTGGAAGCAGAACTAAATCAATTGAGGGAAGAGAACACGCAACTTAAACAGGCACTGGTAATATACACTTATCCTGCTTTCTCCATCCTATCCATTTTTTTGGAACTTGTTGCCGTCAGTACTATATTATGCACTACTGAAATATGTCTTCTGCTGTTGTTGATAATTATTATAACAGGCGGAGATGGAGAGGCAAAGAAAACAGCAGGTAATTCCATCTATCGTACCATTCATACCTCAGAATGCTATATGTGTGAAACTTGTTTTTCTTATTTTTTATGAATTGAGGTATGTACTGTTTGGACTGCATTAGCAGTTGACAATGATACCGTAGGAATTTCTATCTGCGATATTGAATATGGGGTTGATTAAATCAGAGTTCAACCTGAGGCCTTGCAAATGTTGTTGGATATAGTGTCTAATTCTCCCACTGAAATCGGAAAGCACTGATACTAGCTTTATATATCTACAAGTCTACAACTCAGTTGAGGCTCATTCTTCTCTGTTTGTCTTCTTGATGTACAGTATACGGAGGAGCAGAAACGAGGAGCGCCTAGCAAGGCTCAGAGAGCTATACAAAAACTGAAGGCAGTGAGGAGGAGTCAGAGCAGCAGCCTTTAAATTAGCTGTGATAGTACGTACGTGCGTAGGTTCTATTGGATATACTCCCTAGTCCCTAGCTACCTGCTGGTTCATATTTGTTCTATAGAAGAGTGTTTGTAGTTGTTTCTAGAATCGGACGGATACACACAACGCTAAACAATGACTGTATCTTTATTAATCCTTGCTACGCTGTAGAGATGCATTTGTTTTATTTGTTCGTCGCTGTAAATAGAAAAAGTGCGTGGTTAAAACATTTAGTCTTCATATCATTGTAATCAAAGGGGGACTCATGAGCGCGAGTATGGAAAGCATATTTGGACTCATGTCAATCTCATATTGGCACGAAGAACTTGAAATAGGCAAAACACGGAAGGAAACAACAGCAAAGGAACGCTGCAAAGTTCCTGACACTAGATAACTAAGATGATCGACGACTATTGTAGTATTTTGCTCGCTATGCAATGGAGTGTAATGGTCCTTTTTTTTTTTTTTTCTTTCTTTTCTTGTTTCTAAGACCGATTTTACTTGACCTCAAACAAAAAAAAAAGACCGATTTTACTTTGATATACAATATTTATACATAGAGTAGTTTTGTACCCGCATTGGTATTTGGTGTAGTATTATTTTGCATTCGCAGGGGTTTGAAACCAAGTGGTGACAATAGAGTATTTTTTCGGAGAAAGACAATAGAGTATTTTGGGAGACATGTCACGTAGAGCATTTTAAGAAACATGCTACTCTCATAGCTCGTTCTGCAATAAATTCACACTCGATATATGGCATATTGTAAAGTGGTTTTTGGCGAATAAGTTGGGTTGATTAATTTAAAGAAAAAGGAGCATTAGAGAATTAGAGACCGAAACGAGGAAATTAGAAGAGTAAGGGCAAAATAGGATTAGGATTCCGGCAGCATCAGACCCAGAAAGGGTTGGTTCACATTGGGTTTTGTTGGGTAGTCCGCTGATATTTTTCATCTCTTACTTTCGTTTTTGTGTTAATTAGACGCCTAAAACCCAGAACACAAAAAGGAACAGCACAGAAAGGGAGAGAGAGAGAGAGAGAAAATGAGAATGTGTGTGTGAGTGAGTGAGCAAGAAACAGCTAATAAACCTTCTGCAATTCTCATTTCTACACTTGTGCAATTGCCTCAGGTTTTTCTCTCTCTTTCTCCCCTTTGCAATTGACTCCTGTAGATGTGTACTTGTGTTATTCACGTTTCCTTCATTTTGCTGCATTTGTACTCAATCTTTCACTTATAATTGCCTTATCCGCTGAAAAGTTTGTACCTTTAATAATTTGCTTATGATAATGTGCATTTTTGTGTATAATCTCCATTGAATTTCCAACTGATTTTTAGGGTTTGTTCAGCATTTTGACTATTTGCTCATTCTTTCAATTGCCCCTTTGCAATTATTCCTTCTTTTTTTCATGGTTTTGTGCTCAAACTTTCACTTATGCCAGTGTATCACACATAGTAATTGTCCTATTTTTATTATCCCATGAAAAGTTCGTACCTTTAGTGTGTTGTCATTTTGTACATTATCTTCCTTGTGGGTGTAATTTGATTCTTGCGGTGACTTTTCAGTTTTCTTGCAGCAGGTGCCTAATTTGGGACTTTCTAGGTATTCTTGTTATTGTAGAGAATACACTGTCTGAGAACTGTTCTGTTAGTTAGCGAGGTTGTTGTCTTATAAATCTCGACATGGCGACGTGTGGGTCAAACTCTCTCACTTGTTGTGATACTGGGAACTTGGCCGGGGTACTGACTGTTTTTGGAAGAAGACTTTCTTCAGAGACTCAGTTAAGTAGAATTAGTTCCGTGAAAATGTATGATTCGTGGCCCAAGTTCAAGTGCTCCTCCACTTCACCCAAGTTCAAGTGCTCCTCCAGTTCACATAGCGTTAGCAGGTCTAATAGCAATGACCCGTTCCTCAATCTTCACCCTGAAATCTCTTTGCTCAGAGGGGGTGATGGGAACAACATGGTCAACAACCCAAGGAATGATGCCCCTATTGGAAATGTGACCGAAAGCTTGAGAGAGTCTGATGTGGCTAATAACTATAATGAAGCTAAGATTAAAGTTATTGGTGTTGGTGGGGGTGGCTCAAATGCTGTTAATAGAATGATTGAGAACGCCATGAAAGGTGTAGAATTTTGGATCGTCAATACTGATGTTCAAGCTATGAGAATGTCTCCTGTTTTCCCTGAGAACCGCTTGCAAATTGGTCAAGAGCTCACTCGAGGACTAGGAGCTGGTGGAAACCCGGATATTGGAATGAATGCAGCCAAAGAAAGCAAAGAGATAATAGAAGAGGCTCTTCATGGCTCAGATATGGTCTTTGTCACAGTATGTGTTGTTTCAACTTTATTGGTTTCAAAGAAGCTGCAATTGTCTTTAATAACACCAATGGTTCTATGTGATTTCGATACTTGGTTTTTGCCCTCTTCTATGCCTTATGCTTGCATCTTTTTATACGTTGCATTTAATATGAAGCTGAAAGTATCATCTGTAACGAAAGGTTTGGGGTCTTCAGTTTTTTACCAGTGTAGGCCTTTTGGAGTTTGTCAATTGAAGAAACGTTATTTAGCTTTTAACCATTTGGGATAGTATTTTGGGTTCTGTGGAATATGTAGGCCTGTTTCCTTGATTAAACAAAAGTATAAAGACCACATATTTGGACAGCTCTGTTCTTCTAACTGTGGTGGAGTTTGTAGTGGGCTTTTCTAGTGCTCTGGGATTTTAAGACAAGTCCCTCTGTGTGCACTCTAAACTGCCTAGTATTCTGTTATGGTCCGGAAAATTACTAGAGGAAAGCAACTTCTCTATTTGATACTATTTTAGTGTAGCTTGTGTTTTCAGTATCTATCCATGTAGTTTGTCTTGTAATTTAAATCTATTTTACATAGAGTGGCTGAAGCTAGGTTCTGGGTCTTGCAGTAGATGGGCATCCTCACTAATCCATGTGTTTTTCAGGCTGGAATGGGTGGTGGTACTGGCACTGGTGCAGCTCCCGTAATTGCAGGGGTTGCAAAGTCCATGGGTATCTTGACTGTTGGAATTGTGACCACTCCATTTTCCTTCGAGGGAAGAAGGAGAGCAGTTCAAGCCCAAGAAGGAATTGCGGCTTTGAGAGAAAGTGTTGACACACTCATTGTCATTCCAAATGACAAGTTACTAACTGCGGTTTCCCCGTCTACTCCGGTTACCGAAGCATTTAACCTAGCTGATGATATTCTACGACAGGGTGTTCGGGGAATTTCAGATATAATCACGGTATGTGATAATAGGGCTTTTCATATTCTGTCTTCTTGACATTACATATTGTGGTCAAATTGAAAGATTTGTCAGTTATTTCCCATTCATTAATTACCGAACCTGGTTCTTTCTAGTGAATAGAACATGTCACTAGAACGTTTAGGACCAAAAAGGGATAGATCAAATGGCACCAAGTAGAATTAATAGAAATCACGAGGCAAAGCAAACACGCTGTTTTTAAGTTCTTGGCTGACACCTTTAGATTGATACATTGGTACTTATAAATGAAAAATTGAATCTTATCTCGTGCCAAGTATCTGTGTAAATACTACGAAGTATTATTTTGTCTCATGCCAAGGAACCATTATATTAGCATACATAAATAATGAAGTATTCTTTGCTCTCAAGCTTTGCTGCACCTGGTAGAAGTACATTAGGTTGTGTACCAGGATTACTGCAAGGAACCACAATTTGCTGTGTAAACAAATTTCAACTATATATTCCTACCGAACCAATCAGATTGTTGGTCCCTGAAATCCTCCCACGCTGTCCATAATTGGTAGCTGAGTTACATGGTCCGCTGTTGTCAACATGTCACTAATCCTACAGATGACTTAAGTACTCAAAAAACATAACACAGATGGAAAATTCCATCAGTTTGTTGGTCATTTCAATTTTTCCAACATCTGAAATCTCTGAGCATTTTTCTGAGAGAAGTTTGTAAACCACCTCCGAGATCACTGATAATTTTAAATTTGTCGAGATGCTTGAGTTTCATGATTCTGCCGCAACAAAATGAAGCTGTGGGGGCATCTACTCATATTACAATAGTTTCTATGAAACTTTAATTTCATTGGGCAATTTTCTTTTGTAAATACATACTAGTATCTTTTTTCATATCAAGATGGTTACAGATGACGATTCATGTTAGCCCACTGAGCCGACCCCAAATCATTTTGAAGATAAGGCTTGGTGGTTGTTGTTGTATATATTTTTTCATATCAAGCCTGCTTTAAGAACCGGTTTTTAAAAGCAACCACGAAAAAATGGATAGTGCATGGCTTTGTTTGAGCTATATGCTAAGGTCAATACTTGCTAAATTAGTAAGATGACATGCTCCAAATGATATATTTGTGAAAGATGGATTTTGTTTAGTTGTGAGATCTTCCAAATCAAGAAAGCTATTATATAATTCAATAATTGTTGATAGTATGTATTTGAGGGCTTGTGAACGCTTTCTCTATTCTAGAAAGTTGATGTGTGTAAATTTAACTTCCAGGGTAAGACTTCTGATAATTCATTACACACTATTTGCAGATACCTGGATTGGTGAATGTAGACTTTGCAGATGTGAGGGCTATTATGGCGGATGCTGGCTCTTCATTGATGGGAATAGGAATGGCTACTGGTATATGATTCTTATTTTAATTGCAACATAGTTCATGGTAAAATGTCTTAATGAATTGATCATGCTTGAATACATTTGCCAATAGTTCTAGTGAAGTTCATCATTTACTCCTAAATTGTGTGAACCTGTAGGATATCTATCTGTGAAATAATGTTCTATTTCTATAAAAGAAAGTTCTTTCCATCTATTTCTTTTTCAATGGCATTTTGGTGGTCTTTTCATTCTCTTTTAGGTTAAAGTGAAAACCTCTTGGAGTATTGCTGAGCTTAGACCTTTCAAGTTATGACATTGTCTTTCAAGGTCGACAGGCAAGGGACTCTAGAAAACAGAAGTTTCATTGCCGTCATTGCAAAATAGACTTCTAGAGAGGAAGAAATATTTCTCTTTGTTTGGGGGTGCGGGTTGCCATCTATACCTTTTCTCTCAAATTGAAAATCATCGGCATATACTATTGTAGATACACAATGCAGCAAAGGAGTTAGGGAGGAAACTGTAGTTCTGCTTATTGAAGCTTCCCGTTCTTCTTTTGGTATTCCTTGTGCACATGCATTTTATTATACATAACATATCTATTGTTAAGGATCTGGTTTGAATGCTTAACTTTGACTTGAGTGTCTGATAGTTTTCAGGAGAGTCTTGGATAGCCAAATTTGGTTGCTAATTTCTCTTTCTGCTTTAAATTTCCTATTGATCATGTCATTTTTAAGCAGTGTTTCAACAGAACCTTTACCGGTATTGCATACTTCAATTTTGTGTACTTCAGGTAAGACTCGAGCTAGAGACGCTGCCCTGAATGCTATTCAGTCCCCCTTACTGGATATTGGTATAGAAAGAGCCACAGGAATTGTATGGAATATTACTGGTGGAACTGATTTGACTTTGCTTGAGGTATCCTCTTATTCAGTTGGCCTTTAGACTTGATAGGCATTACCTGCTTTGGGTTCAATTTGAGTTTGTTGTTTGTATTTGTATATGCAAATGGTCTTTAGGAACGTTTTCCAATCACTCTTATGCTGTGAATCACTATATGTATCCTGATTGGTGGAAGGTAAAGGCTGATCTATAGAGGCTTCGAGAGGTTCAGTTAAACCCACATAATGTTTTAAAAAGAAGTTGGCTTCTGTTTAAAAATAGGGATGGATATAAAAAGAAGTGAAGTAACAAACAAGCAATGAAATGCTGTTGGTGTAATGGTTAGGCGGTTCGAAAGATTAGGTTTGCTGCAAGGGAATACAAAGGGGTGGGTTTGCAGTTCATTCTTTTGGTCTTCCCTGGTTAATACAACAACATGTCAAGAACAACAACCACCCAAAATGATTTGGGGTCGGCTAACATGAATCGTCATATGTAACCGTTTTGTGTATGTCATAAGTTAAAGATCATTGTGAACAAGTTTAATAGATATTGGAACACGTTTAAAGGAGTTTTAACAAGCCATCTAAAGAAAAGGGAAACAATAATTAAAAATAGTTGAAAAACAAGTGAGAAAGATATGAACTTTATACAAATAATACGAAGAAAAGGTTTGTATTATTTATATAAAGTTCAAAAATTTTAATTTTATTATCAGTATATATTTGTAGTAGTTGATAACTTGGTTTCTTGTGCTTGTACTATATAGTGAAAGATATAAGTGTAGACTGACGCACAAGCTTGAAATTAATTTGACGAACAAATTATTCTATGGTTACTATAGGTAGAGGTTCTTGTTCCCTACTTTAACGAATTCTTTTCAGTGCAATTGTTACAAGTTTTGTAATTTTTCATACAAATGTTGAAAACTTTCACACTAATAATATTTTGGCCGCTATTTTCTTTTCACCCCAGGCCTTATTGGGGTTGATTTTAGATACATCCTGTAGCAATGCATAATTTGAGTTGCAAGGGAAAAGTTTTATGTATGTTTTTTCCAATCCGAAAGTCCTAGATCCGCCACTGGATGTGTAGCTGTTATTAGAGTCTGGAACTTTCGAAATCGGAATTTTTTCAGTGGCTTATTGCTACTTGACCCTTGTCTCTTCCGAAGTCCTTGAATGACCTGGAATACTCTTTTCTTGTCTCTTCTGACCTAACTTATAAGTATTTAATTAAGAAGCAGTCTTACTACCTGATAAATGGTAATGGCTCTTGTAGTATCAGCAACGTCCTGCATTTTTGGCATTTTAGGGGCTGTTTTGTTGGATGCGGGGAAAAGATTCAAGAAAGGGAAATGGGATGAGAAGGATGAAGCCCGTGCAAATTACCCCTTGTATACTACTCCCCTGAGCCAATTAGAATCAAAACACCTCTTATTCAGTGGGATACCAGTCCCCCTTCTCTCAATCCTATTCAATTTTTATGGCTTCCTTCTCTCTCTGCCATTTAGACAGCCCTTTGCTCCTCTTATCCTTGTTTAAACTCGCCCCTGCTGTTCTCCTTGGTCGCTCTTATACCTTCTACTAGTATTGGTTTTGACCACTTGGTGGTCGAGGTTGCCTATCAAACTCGTAAATCTGGAGTTTCAAGAGTCAAATTTGACGACCAAATAGTTGGAACTTGGCATAAATTGGTGATATTGTAGGATTAAGGTCGATTGCATCATCCCTCGCCCTCTTTTACCCTACTGTCTTTTGACAAAGTGAGATGATCTTGATGGTACTTGACGAAAAACATTAGTGTCAAAAACCTATCGTAGGGCAAAATATTGGCAAAGAACGCACACTAGCCTCAACGGATGATGACGTGTGCCGATAAGGTTTAAAGAACTTCTCTAATAAAGGAGCCAGCCCTCATAACCAACAAGGGTGATCCAAGGTTGTCCATGGTAATGTTTGAGAAAATTTTGTCTATTTTCCGAAAGGGGTATAGATTGGCCAAAACCGTAATGTATAATCCACGATTTTTGGCCCAAAATGGTCCTAGAATAAAAACGGCTCAATTTTTCATGGAAAATATTAAAGCCAAGAACCTATGGTAGGTTCCAATATTGCCAAAAAACGCACGCTAGCCTCAATGGATGAACTGTGCCGAAGGGGTTTAAACAACTTCCTTGTAGAGGAACCAGCCCTCATAACCAACAAGGGTACCCAAAGGTTGTCCAATGTCCATGGTAATTTGGTAATGGTTTGAGAATACTTGGCTACTTTAAAAAAAGTGGTCAAAATTGACCTTATGAATAAAATGTTCCCGGAACAAAATAGGGCTCAAACTTTATTGGAGTTCCTTGAGATAATATTATGACTTTGAGGAAGATATTAGAGCGTAAATAACAATGGTGGGTCCCCATATGGCCTTAAAACGCATGCTAGCCTCAACCAATGACGTGTATCACATGGGTTCAAAGATCTTCCCTTATAGAGGAACCAACAAGGGTACTCCAGGGTTGTACGTGGTAATGTTTTGAGAGCAATCAGTCACTTTAAAAAAATGGTGGTCAAAATTGGCCAAAACCACGATTTTTGGCCAAAAATGACCCCGGAACAAAAATGGTTCCAAACTTCCAATTTTTGTGGAAGTCCTTAGATATAATATTAAGGGTTTCTGCAAGATAGTAGAGACCAAAACCTATGTAGTTCCCAATATCGGCGGAATATGCATTGTAGCCTCAAAGGATGACATGAGCCGAAGTGGTTTAAAGAACTTCCCTAATAGAGGAATCTGCCCTCATAACAAGCTAGTTACTTCAAGGTTGTCCATGGTGATGTTTTGAGAACATTTGGCTACTTCAAGAAAGTACTCAAAATTGGCCAAAGCTGTATATCATCCATGAGTACTCCAAGAAAAATATATAAATTATGACCGGTGACGGAAACGTAAAAGTAATATTATATTGAGTGAATATTACTAAAATCAAGTTGATTGTGACTAGTGAGTAATATTATATTGGTTAAATATTACTAATATCAAGTAAATTGTGACTGGTGAGGGAAAAGTAGGGTTGATGTAATGTAATATGACTTGAAAAAGAAAATTATACTCCGTATTAAGTTAATGGTGATAATTAAGCTGTTGGAAATACACATATATAGCCCGGACGTGAGCCGGGTATGTTAAATCTGAGTACTGACTTGAAATGCTATTCTACTAATGGACAAGAATAGAGAAAGCTCCCTAAGAAAATCTGAATGGCCCAGCACACCTTTATTTATCAATCGTGTACTGGTCAATTAATCTCTTGCTTTATGTACAACTATCCCTGTTGCATCTGTCTTGATGGTATTGTATCTGTGATCTTTGGCAGGTCAATGCTGCAGCGGAGGTTATATATGATCTGGTAGATCCGAGTGCCAATCTGATATTTGGAGCAGTGATAGATCCATCACTTAGTGGCCAGGTGTGTTGTATGTTAATTTCGAATTTTCCATGTTTTCTTTTTTATGTTGGCTCTACTTTAGGGATATGTGATCCTCTTGTGTTTATCTATCCTGTTAAGGTTGGAAAATGGGAGGAAAGTTGGGTCAGGGTATCTCCTTGCATCTTGTTATTAATACCATGAACCACCTTTATCCTTGCACAGAGTGAAAAGCTTAACATTGCAACTTGATCTGTCTAGATTTTGAAGTCTGAAGTGTGACAAGTTAGGGTTTCATAGGCTAGGATGTTCATATATGGGACTTCTTGACATTTCTGAAAGCATAGTTAATATTTATAAGTGGCTTTGTTATATGCTAGGTGTCTATTCAAGTAAGTTTTGCCTTCTCCAGTGGTCTCGAAACGTGTACCGTTGTTGTGACTTTGTGAAGTCACGTCGACAACAAGAATAACAACATTACCCCTACGACTTTAGCGCCCCTGGCTAAGTGGTTACTCCTCCATCGTGGGGGAGCTGGTAACACACCACCACTTCGCCAATTCTTCCCATACTTTACTTTTTCGTGGATTTCATCATATTTTGCCCATTATTTTGTTTGGCAAGGTTTTGAGGTCGCATTTTTCATTTCACCCAATCACATGAGTCTAGAACCGCACCCTTCCCACTTGCTTTGAACTTACCTTAAGCTTTGGTCTAAAAGCAAATGGGAAGAATTGGATGAAATGGAGGGAGTATGAGATACGGTTTTAAAGAGCCATGATTCTCAAAAGTGCATTCACTTCAAATGGATCATCTTACTGTTTTTGAAAATCGTTATAGTCCAGGAGTTATGCTCAGCAGAATTGTAACTACTTTATCGTAGTTCTGTACACCAATGAGAGTGACTATTCTGTTGAAGCCTCAATAAGTGAGACATTAAGTATGATTGCCAGCATGGTCCCGACAAAGCACACAGTAGTGGCAGTTCCATAAAACTTTTTATTGAAGTCCAAACCTGGCAAGTAGTGATTGTATTAGTGGTTAAAAGCAGACCTTTGACATATCGTAGCTTTTCATCGGAGTGACTGTTGTAATGTTTGTTTCCAGAAGATTGTCAACTGTATTATTATGTCTCTCTTTTCCCCTTTGCTTTCTTTTTTCCTCCCTCCTCACTTCTCTTCCTTTCTCCTCCCCCCTTCAGGTCAGTATAACTCTAATAGCAACAGGGTTCAAACGTCAGGAAGACGGTGAAAGCCGCCCCCTCCAGGTAATATGACAGGATAATTTCATTGCCCATGCCCCCCAATCCCTACAATTACCGATGTGATGAAATTTGCTTGCATGATAGAATAGAAATTTGAGAGCAAAAGAATCCATGGGTCTAATATGCCTCATAAATGCAGGCCAGTAAACTAGCACAGGGAGAAGCTAACCTTGGTATGAATCGACGACCATCCTTCAGTGAAAGTAGCTCTGTTGAGATCCCTGAGTTTTTGAGGAAGAAAGGGCGGTCACGTTATCCCAGAGCATGATTCTTTGTCGCCACTGTACTTTTGATAGTATATTGCTTCTGTGACACCTGAGTTGTTCTTATGCTCAGCCTCGGATGTAAAGCATGTCTGTAGGTAGAAGTAATGGCATGTGTTTGTGTGGTCTGTAGCTCGTACATAATAGCCTGTCCCTCGTCTGGAATATAGAGTTCTGTACTTCTCTAATAAGTTAGTTATGAAGTTATTCGTATACCTGGATCTTTTTCACCAGAAAACTATACGTATGTGAGTATGTGACCAATAATTTTTTGTAGAATATTCATTGCGACTGCCATTGTCTTGATGAGTTCAGTTTCAGCCTTATTTAAGGGGAGGCTTAAAGCAGAGATAACTACACTTCAGTGTATCATTCTTAAGCTGCTCCATACCTCTAATATATTTAATTTTTCGCGCTCTCCTTTTCGTTTTGGATGTGTGATTTTCTCGGAGGAGTAACTGTAACCTTACGCGAGTATCTCTGTGGGTCCAAGAATAGCCAATTTCCCATTTTCACTTTGCAGGTTTTATGAATGATCCACGTAATTCTGCCGCCTTAATTACTGTTTTGAGGAGAAGCATTAAGATCAGGCGGATCTCATCAATCCTACCTTGCTAGTTACATACTGATGTCAGAATCTGTAGTTCGCCTGACGTGGGGACTTTAAGATTGACGGGCAGTGCACGGTACCACAAATTTATTAGTCTTCTTAAAGGTAGTAGCCACTGCCACCAGTGATCTGGCTGATTCTATCGGTATTCCCTCAATCGTCCTTGGAATCAAAGATTCATCCTTTGCTTACCAAAAATCTCCGCAGGAGCAAGAACCTTGAGCAAAATGATGGAACCTGCTGTTATCCCTCGCTATTATAGTTCTTCCAACAGCTTTTGCCATCAATTTAATCGCAGAATGACAGTCCATGCATATTCTCAAGTTTTTCTTTATTATGATAGGCTTCCAAGATGGCACACTCATGATTGCAAATGCGGCCGCTATCTTTTCACTGTGATATTGAAGCATCCACTCCTTGGTGCTGTCATCTGCATCGATATGAATGGCATCTCTTTCAGGTACATATCCCATTCCCTTGATCTTGTCAATCAGGCTGTCGAGCTTCTCATAGATTTGTGTTTGCTGAGGATGAGACCAGTCATGTGCTCCAAAAACATGGGTTTTGTTTCCAACATCAACCCAGCTGTAACCAGGCAGTTTCTTCAGGTTTCCATCTTTCATCCTCCTCCTTAAACTTCTTACATCTTCCCACTGTCTTTGCTTTGCATATATGCTCGAAAGCATTACATGAGCACTGCTGTTCTCGGGTTCAAGCCTCATGAGCTTCTCCGCAGCAATCTCGGCTCTCGCCTTATCACCTTGGATCCTGCAAGCTCCTAGATAAGAACACCAACCAAAAGCATTTGGCTCAAAAGGCATCCGATGAATGAAGTGCTCTGCTTCTTTGACCTTTCCTGCTCGGCTAAGCAAGTCAATAACACACGAATAGTGTTCGACTGTGGGAGCCACCCCGTAGGTGCTCTGCATACAATTGAAGTAATCTAATCCTTGTTCAACCAACCCAGCATGGCTGCAGCCCATTATAAGGTTGATGAAGGTTATGGCATTGGGTTTCACATGTCTCTGAATCATCGTTTTGAATACATTAATGGCATCTTTCCCCCTTCCATTTTGAGAAAACCCGCCCATCAACGAGTTCCACGCAAACTCAGTTGGGTTACTTATACTGTGAAACAGCCGTTCAGAGAGATCAACAAACCCACACTTACCATACATATACACCAGAGCAGATGAGAGAACCGGGTCTGCTGCAAAGTTTAATTTCAGGACTTGGGCATGAAGCTGCGACCCTTGGTCGAATGCAGCTTGATTAGCACACGCCTTGACCAAGCTAGAGAAAGTAAACTCATTAGAGTCCATGCCCTGCCTCCTCAAGTGTAGAAACACGGAGAGGGCTTTCTCGGTCTGATCTGCTTGGACATAGCCGTCAATCAAAGACGTGTAGGAGACAACATTCATACCATCCCCAAACACTTTGGCAGCGGTGTCCATGTCGTTGGCTTTGGAGTACATATCAACAAGGGCATTGCCCACAGCAGTCTCCTTCTCAAAGCCCAATTTCAGAGCGATACAGTGAACACACCTCCCAAAGCAAGTGGCCCTCATCGACGCAGCAGCACTGAGCGCACTGGATAAAACATAGCAGTCAACAAGAACACCCTGAAGAAGCATTCTCTTGAACCCCAACAAGGCCTCCTTGAAGTGGCCGTGCTTGGCGTAGCCGTCAATCATGGATGTCCAGGAAACTTGGTCCTTGTAAGGCATCTCCTCGAAGACGGTACAAGCGTCTTGAATAAGCCCGCACTTGGAGTACATATCAGCAAGATTACTAGCGACGAACAAGTCATTGCCGAAGCCGCATTTGGAAGCAAGGCAATGCAGTTGCCTCCCGAGACACAGCTCCCTATGAGACGTGGTGGCCTGAATGACGCTCGAAAACGCAAACTCGTTGGCCCGTTCTCCAGCAACCCTCATCCGAGAGAATACCACAAGGGCTTGAGCGCAGAGAGAGTGGTGAGAGAAGGCAGTGATCAAGGCGGTCCAGGAGACCAAGTTTGGGTGAGGCATAGTGTCGAACAGGTGGCGGGCATAATCGAGGCGGCCGCACTTGGAGTACATGTTAAGGAGGTGGTTGCAGACATAGTTGGAGGCGTGGCGGAAACAGCGGATGAGCTGAGCGTGGAGGTGTTTGCCGGCGGACAGGTGTTTAGATTGATTGTATCTTTGAATGAGGCGGGCTAAGCCTTGCGGATCCTGCAGAATCGAGTAACTCAGCTTCACTTGATCTTTCATTGCCGCCAAATATTACATTTGTATACAGTTTTTTTTTTTTTTTTTTGAAATACATTTGTATACAGTTGGTTTTGGGAATCTAATACGGAGTATAAGTTTTTGATCTAACATTTTGTCAAAAATTTTAGGGCTTGTTACAAATACATGAGCTGTATTTTTTTATTCCTTTATTTCGTCAAATTTAATTATTTTGACATTTCTTTTCTAAAAGATTTGAATGTTCTTAAACATTATTTTGAACATCTTTTTTTTTTTTTTTTTTTTTTTGGTACAAAGGAGCAACTAATGCTGCTGGGGTGGGGGTATGAGGATTTGAACCCGGGACAACTCCCAGGCAGGTTGAGTTCCTATCTACTAGGCCAACCTTGATCCTCTTATTTTGAACATCTTGGGAGTAGTTCCTTTAGTTTTTTCAATTGACACACTACAGTGAGGCTAACGTAGTAATATGCATCTTTGTCGAAATTGAGAACCTATCGTTGGTTTTTGGCTCTAGTGTGCACATCAACGCATGTGTTAAAAGATTGTGCCATCCTCCCACAGAAAATTTGGAGTATTGTACAAGTTGATGACGGATGAGAAGCTGAAAAAGTTCCAACGCTTGACACAAGTAGGATGCATCCTGTCTAAGGCTGTGAATAATTAGTCCATAGTTACGGAGGAGTTATTAATAAATAGAAATACAATGTGCTGATCATAACACATATATTTATAGCATCATCATCATACATTCATACTCTTGGTAAAGATCCAAGTAAGTTTGTAGTACATGATGAGCCAGCCAACCTGAATATATACCTGATGACGAATGTAGACAACAACGCACGCCCATTTGGTATTCAATTTCCCAAAAGTTTGATTTTTATGTTTTCTGTGAATCACATCATTTGAGGACCCCAACTCAACTTCTTCACATTTAACTTGGTGTCTTCTTCACATTCATCCTTTTCTATTCATAATAATATCTTCTCTATTTTCATTCCTATTCTCTTATAGTATACGGAGTATGTTTATGGTCTAATGTCTCAATTTATATTAACTAATTAAAAGGGGTTATGACTTTTGAGATAAATCCTTTTGTCTTTAACTAAAAGAGAAGGAAATTTGAAAATTTTGATCAAATATTTAGACCGGCCGACAACTTTGTATGTTTAGTAAATACTCCCTCCGTCTCAGCTCAAACACCCCGACTCGTTTTTGTAGTGGAATAAGAAAAATTGATATAGTAAGTTGAGTGGGGTAATATTAGGAAAAAGAAGGAGAGAGGATGTGAGGATTAATAAAAGTAGGAGAGATAATGTGAGAGAGAAGGTAATAATTTGATAAAAGTAGGAGAGAGAAATATGTCCAAAAATAAATGGGGTGTTTGAGCTGGGACGTCCCGAAATGGAATATGGGATGTTTGAGCTGGGACGGAGGGAGTACTCCGTATTAGACTTGTAGCATTGTTCGTGAACGCTTATGTGCAACAGCATTCTCCATAACATATCAGTGGCCTACAATCTCGTAGAAATAAAATCCTCTCCCACTTGCAAATTGGGCTCTGCTTCTTTCAAGTAAATGAACACCAACCTCACACTCCCTCCAAAAATCTCAACTAACCCCTGCTTAATTACTACTCAACTCCTATCAGCTTCTCCTCTCTATATCGTAATTTAATGATGATTTGTAGTGATATGAAGTATATGAATAGTGAGTATTCAAGTGGCTGCTGATTCTTCACGTCGTACTTGTATTGACAGTGCCATTTTTCATAAAAACTGTCATTGTTTTTTTGCTCTGTTTTGTAAGCAAAAGAAGAAGTTATGATCTGACATTGTTTGATTGAACTAAAATGGACTCAACCAACTAATTATACTTTGCTACTATGTGACAATTTCCATTGCATTGCTCTAGGAAAAAAAATTGGAGTCATTTAAAGAGTTAAGCCAAGTAGCTACTAGCTAGCTTAGTGATCTTATAAATGTTATCGCAACTATTGCTAATGATTTAATAACGCCATGAAAACAGTCTTGTACAAGACTTGCTCGTGCTTGAAAAACGGTACTCATGATGCCACTTTGCCTATGGAGTTGGGAATTAAATGGAAATGGGAGTGAATAGTGAAAGTGGTATTGCGTAATTGCTTAAGAGATCCCAAAATGCAAAAGAAAACACGTAGGTTAGTCAGCGGCCATAAGAAGGAAAACA
Source organism: Spergularia azorica (assembly GCA_038382645.1). Lineage (NCBI taxonomy): Eukaryota > Viridiplantae > Streptophyta > Magnoliopsida > Caryophyllales > Caryophyllaceae > Spergularia > Spergularia azorica. Next base: position 8,215 of record JBBYHQ010031540.1, on the reverse strand, counting down.
AAGGAATGATTAGATTAGTAGTAGCTATAGATGTTGAGTGACGTGTAAACTAAGACCCCCACCCATTTTTGGTGCTACAAATCTCCCCCACACAAACCACCAACGAAATTGCCTTTATTTACTTTGTTTCCTCTCCTTCCTTTCCATTTGTTTGTTGTTCATCTTTTCTTTTATTTTTATTAAAAGAATAAAAGAGTATTTCAAACACAAAAGCAGCAAATACTAGTAAACAGATCTCTCTATCTATCTATCTATCTATGGAGTCCACAATAATATCATTGCAAACTCATCATGTTGTTGTTGATAAAGAACAAGTTTTGATGCAAGGTCCAAGTAACAGTAGTAGTCCTTGTGAGATTGATGTCAACGGCATATTATCAGAGCAGCAAGGAAACAGCACAAGAGAAGATGATGATGATGATGATGAACCAAAAGAACAAGAGTCGTCAAAATGTGAGACGTCGTCGTCATTGATGAGCAGGATGAATACCACTACCACAGCTGCTACTACTTGTAGTAGTAGTAGTAGTAGTAGTAGTAGTAGTAGTAGTAGTAGTAGAGACATGATGAGAAATGGAGTATCGAGAAGGACGCAGCAGCAGAGAGCAGAAGAAGAAGAAGAAGAAGCAAAGGCAGCGGCATCAGCATCATCAGCATCAGTGGTGGGGCCGAGAGAGAGGCTGAAGAGGCACAGAAGAGAGGTGGCAGGTCATGTTTGGATACCGGAGATGTGGGGACAAGAGGACTTCCTCAAAGACTGGATCGACTGCAATGCCTTTGACGCTTCCCTCGTCAACAGGAACATCATGCTCGCCAGAGCTTCCCTGATGCAGCAGCCTACAACAAGGCGGCCTGCTGCTCTCGAAAACAGCTGTTAATTCTTCTTCTTTACTTTTTACTTAATTAGTTTGTAATAACAATACTCAGTCAACGTACACCATTGTATTATCAGACTTAACAAATTCACTGTTTACTCAAACATCCAGGTTTTCTTTTTACTCAAAACTCCATCACCTCATACCAAAAACCCTCTAGAGATCTCAAAATTTACAAGTATTTGACCTGTACCACCAATCAACCTCTAATCCTATCATCTTTTGGTACATATAACAAGTATCAATACATCTGCTTCATCTTCTTTTCAAATGCAAACCTATGGGACGCTAACATGCCTAGATATCCATGTAATAAGATCCCGCCCACTTCTGACGTTTCCAACGCTTTCCATCTCAACGAAGCCATATCATGATCTAACCTCCCATATCTTGACTACTCCATCATCACTTGCAGAGGCAAGCAGTGGTTTTTCCTGCATCACAATGCCCTCTTAAGTTTCAACTTTAAATCTTAGTAAAAGACAGTTCCCACTTTCTTTATGTTAACAGAATATGCTATACACTTAATAAATACAATGTGCTCAAATAACACCCTTGCCTTGACACTTTTCCAAGGTCTCTTTATATCGGGCAAGGATTATAGAATATCACCTACTAGTATATCATCTACTTGAACCTAAAAGAATATTGCTCAGTTGTCTACTAAGGTAGCTTTCTGCATTTCCCTTTATCACAATTCACAAGCAAATGATCAACAAACTTCATCCTATCGGATTCTAATCCAATTATATTCACACTCAGACTCAAGACAATAGCTCAATAGGACCAGCACCCTATTCCCCTTTCAGCTTTCAAAGACCCTCTTTGATCGACAGTCAACTAATCAGACCTACGAGTGACATGCAATTGCCTAATTGTACACGTATCCCCTCTCAATCAAATTATAACACACTATATTTTGAAGGATAAGCTTCTGATTACAAATCTTACCGTAGTACTCCACTGAACTGAATTCACATCCATTTTGTGAGCCTTTTCCTTCTTTGAAAGTAATTTGTACATGGGACCATCCGCCTGTAAACAGGAAGTGCAGAGCTAATGAGCACATCGTAAAACAATAATTCTGATCATATCCTATCACAATACTACAACGGGATGCTACATTGCTATTTGGGTTTACAACTATTCGACAAGGGTCTGTGGCTGGATGTCAGGCTTGAAATTTTTTCAAAAAGCTTCATGGTGAGTCCAAGTAACATAATGCAAAACATATGTACACCTGAGCTACAAGTGTGCAAAACTTTTCTATAACATAAGGCTGATGCAGCCCATCAAAGTCCAAGCCAACAATTAACATATTTCTTATACAACCTGGACATAGAAAACAACCATACAATATCAACAAAATTAAATAAGATACCTTATTTAACTAGCCCTATGGAGACCTAGACAAGCAGAGGCAGCCAACCTTATTTGGTTGTGCTGACAAACATGTACCAGTCAACTAAAAGACGGATTAGGCCTAATGGGGTATGTATAAATGTAAAACTATAGGTGGGAGGAAATGACATACCAAACCATCTTCGTTTTCGACAAAAAGGCGTATGGCGTCATCTGCAGCTCCAGTAGCAATTATGCCATCCCTGTAAACCATAAAAAGATATGAATAAAAAATTTGGAATCGCAGCAAAGCCGGACATTTAGCAAAAGGAATTTTGAACAGAAACCATCAGGAATCTGGAGAAGATAATTACTTGGGTAGACTCAAGCAGATAGCTAGGTTTAGGAGAGAATGGAACTTAAGTAGATATTATATCAAAAACAGCATGAACTAAGTCATTCGTCTGTGCTCCTGCACAAGAGCGGATGATATCTGTTTTGAGAGTTTTTTTTTCACATGTGAAGCATCATCCATTTCTTCCAAAAGTTATGTTTTGCATTCTCAAAGTCAGAAAGGTAACAAATTGATCAGAATACAACAGCACGGATCAAGCAAACAATCTTTAGAAAATAGAAAAGCACATCAGCCATAGATGTCTTCATCATAGTAAAAACAAGTTAAAGCAGAAAAGAGACAATTAGTCTGATAAGAAAACCACATAGTTATAGCGGTATGAATAACAAAAGCAAAAGCAGGGGCATCATGAATATATGAGACACGCAGTTAGTTGAAGTTGATTCTTAATTAAAATGTAAGTCAATCATGAAGATGTCATACAGGATTGCACATAAATATTGTCTCCATTATGAGCTTCACCTTCAAGTAAAGCATTTGTATGATAAGCATTCATCATCTTGTGTTATTCAGACTGCTGACCCAGGGGACAGAAAGAAAAGGGGATACTAACTAATACACAGCTACACAAAAATAAAAAACAAATTCTACTTAGATACTTGTACAATGAGCGAGAAGAGAAGTTGGACGTACCTTGACCAATGAACTGAGAAAACTGTGCGGTCGTGGTAGCCTGAGAGAGTACATAGATGTTGCCTGGAATATGGAAGGTAAAAAATGCAGATTAGAAATTGCACAAGCTGTCACATGAAATGAAAGGGTACAATGCAGAGACTAGTTAAAAGAGAAGCATGAATAAATGTAAAGGAAGAGAAATCAGACCAAGGGGAGAAAGCATCATCATGAGAATGCAAGGAATCTGTTACCCAAACTTTAATGGTAAGATCATCACTGCATGTTACCATTTTGTCTCCAGCAGCATTGAAGGACAGAGACCATACTGTGGATGTGTGGCCGCTGCAATCATCATCAACATTGAAACCAATGAAGCATTAGAATAATCAATTAATTATCATATTAGATAAAGATGTATGTGAAGCCAATGAAACTGACTTGTTAGCTTCGTTCAGTGTTTGGACACAATGCCAATCGTCATCGCCGTCTTCAGCCCAAATCTTGATAGAGTTATCATAGCTGCAGGAGAAGAAAATGTCGAGGGTGGGATGCCATTGGAGCATCTTAACATCCTGAGTATGTCCTTGCAATACAGACACACACTCGAATTCATTACCGGGTTCGACTACCCATATCCACACTGATTTGTCACGCCCACACGTTGCTATTAACGATCCACCCGCATTCCAACACACGCTCTTCACTTCATTCTCATGCCCCTTTTTCATTATTAATTCAACTCTCAATTCATACAAACAGTAATACTCAGACATACATACATACAGTAATCAATCAATCAATCAATCAATCAAATTCAATTGAAAAAGGAAAAAAGATTTAAGTACCTCTAAGGTGGAGACGCATTCGTAATCGCCGCCGACGTTTTCCCAGATGGCGGTGGTTGCATCAAAGCTGGCGGTGGCGAGGAGTTTGCCGCAAGGGGACCAGGCGCAGGACCTGACGGTCCTGGTGTGGGTGTCCTCGAGAACAGCCTTGCACTCGAATGAAGCACCAGCAGCTGTAGAAGACTTCTCCCATATTCGGACTGTCTTGTCGCCGCTGCAGGATGCCAACACCGAGGAAGACGGCTTCCAAGAGAGGCCCCACACCCGATCACTGTGTCCTTCTAGGGTTTGCACTTCCGACAACTCCATCTCCCCCATCCCTTATTAATTATTTCTTTTTTCACTCTTCGCTCACAATTACGGAGGGAGTAGTAGTCAAATTATACAGGGACATATACGTAATTTACAAAGAAGAAGAATAGAAAATCCACTTGCTGCTATAATTATAAGTATAAGATGTGATTTAGGCCTCGATTTTGTGATTGATTTGATTTGATTTCTGTTGGTGCCCCAAACTTCGAAATCATTCATTCATTCTCATACGTTCTAATCAGGTTTGGGTTTTCTCATTTTCATTTTGCCCAATTATGTCGTATATATCTAATGATATACTACTCAACAAAGATAAGCTGATGTTTTGTGGTTTTCTTTCACTAGTGAAAATGCAAAGCGGCAACTCCAAACACATAATCAGAAGGCTTGAAATCACGGACAAGAGCAAGGGTTTCATTGAGCTGTTACGTCAGCTGACTGTTTGTGATTCCGTCTCAGACGCGGATTTTGAAGATAGATTCCGGGAGTTGGCTGCTGAGGGTGACAACCACGTTATCTGTGTGATTGAAGATGATCAAACGGGCCGGATTATAGCTACCGGAAGTGTCTTCATCGAGAAGAAATTCGTGAGGAGTTGTGGTAAAGCTGCCCACATTGAAGATGTTGTTGTTGATGCAACTGCGCGGGGGATGAATTTAGGCAAGAAAATCATCGAATACCTGAGTGAACACGCACAGTCAGTGGGATGCTACAAGGTCATTCTTGATTGCAGTGCTCACAACAAAGCCTTTTATGAGAAATGTGGTTTCAATCAAAAGGAAATTCAGATGGTCAAATACTTTCCAATTGCATAAATTGGATTCACTACCTAGTCTTATTGATGCTGTAATAACTCTCAGACCATTTTGATTTCAATCTCAACGCTTTTGTTATTTCTACTTTCTCAATATTTGTTATACAACGCTAAAAACGAGAAGTTTTCGATATGGGTTTCCTCTCCAACGAATCCCAGTTTTTGACATTGGCGAAAACAAGACATTTTACTTACTATTACTCCCATTAGTATATGAAAGAAAGTATACAAGTGGATATATCATGCCCTCAACTTCTACAGTATATGTTAGTTAATAGATAACTCATCTGTACAGACTACAAATCGATAAATTCAACAGACATGTACACAGGCAACATTTTTGAAACCATGCCCACACTAACCGGGATTGCACCAATTACCCAAACTACAATCCCCCTGCTTCTCTAATACAATAATCATATGTTTCTGGTTTCTATCTACCCTTTGACGCCACCAAAAATAATGGATTTACAGTCACTTCATACTTATCAGTCCGCCCTCTCCAGTTCTTGAAATCGTTTCTCCCATTCTTGTTCTTCGTACTCATCTAAGCCCTTGTCTGTGCTGTATACAATCCGGTCACTGCCAATCACTGTTCTCTGTGCCATGTTCCTAGCACTCAATAGCTGAAACCGTTCATGTTAGCAAACCAGAAATAATAATGTAACCAGTCTACAGCTTACACAACAATCTGTTCCAGTCCACAAGCATTATCAAAAACAGAAAAGCAATAGCACGGAACTTCACATTAGAAAAATGTAGACTTGCAACATTCAAGAGGTAAAGTGAAAGATGGCAGAAAATCATGGGTTCTACAAGCCATGGAAAAGACGAGGCCAAAACTTATTCAAGCACACAGCTGTCTAGAAAGCAGGTGTGAATGGATTATACTACCAAACTAAAATTAAAAACACACAAGCCGAAAGTTTTCACAAACCTAAAACAAAGATAAACCTTGATTTCAAAAGAACCTTCTCAAGGAAATAATGCAAGTATCTCGAGTGTACGAAAAATTTAGATATATCTTTTTAAAATAAGATTTTTGCAATGAACTATCCTAAAAATGGGTTCAACCATGCTTGATATTGAAGCACCTTGTACATAAGGTTGTCTATGAATGGTGATTTCATGGATTGGATATGAATTCCCAATTGGTATATCAAGGATCACAAAGCAAGAGTATCAATTGTTCTCTAGTTAACCTCTCGTAGGTGGAGAAAGAGTTAAACCACGATTCTATTAGATTGACTCGACAAAATGTATTTCTCCCAGAATTTGTAGGATTCTCCTTGTATCAAACTACGGAGTATAAAAAGTATGATCACTGTATAAACATTCCACAAGAAAGCCTCATCTTCCAAACATAGACTTCTGAATTTCCACCAAACCAGCAAATCAATTGCAGGGGGAAGTATTTAAATGGATGAGCCTCCAACATTTGAATTTAGACAAGTACTCTTTGGTTATTTACGACAGCTTCAGAATGTCTCGCCCACATGAACACCACTTGCCCCTTTAGTGAACTCTCACTCAGATCACCCCCACATCCGAAAAGGGCATCAATTGTGGTCACCAAAAGCTGCCTAGGTCTATGCCATAAGTCCAATTCTGACTACCGGGCCACAAGAGAGTAGGAGATGACAGAGAATGGAAGGGAGCAAGTAAGACACTTCTTAAATCAATTTCATACCACGTTGATGTCAAAGCTACTGGTTAATCTCGACCTCTCTCTAGAACAAACCAAAAGAATAAAGGCTTATATTCACCTTGATTGGTCTAGGTAGCGGTAAGCTGGTAACAACAAAAAAGTCAGATGAGGTCTAGGTAGCTCATTCATCGTACACAGTAGACGCAGAATTCCCCTAGTACGATAGATTTCATATGCAGTGAGCACCTCATCACAGACATAAAATAGGCCCCCCATCACCAAACAGCATTAAAAAGTATAATATGGCTACTTTCAAAATTTTGGTCAAAATTGGCCAAAACTGAAGCATATAATACATGGTTTTTGGCCCAAAACGGTCGAGCAATAGAAACAGCTCAAATTTCCGTGGGAGCCCTTATGGATCATATCATGCGTTTTAGCAAAACCACACGGCTAAACACATGACAGGTGCCCAAAAACGGTAAAAAGCACACGCGAGCCTCAATGAGTGACAAGAGTTGAAGGGGCGTAAAAGACTCCCCAACAAAGAACCAACCCACAAATTCATTTAAGATAAGAGTTGAAGGGAACTCCCAAGTAATCTATGACAATGCATTGAGAACATTTAGATACTTTGAAAAAAAGTGGCCAAAAAGGTCGAAATTGGGCAAAAACGAAGGCTATAATCCAAGGTTTTTGGGCCAAAAAGTTCAGAAACAAAAACAGCCCAATTTGAAAAAAGTTGCCAAAAAGATCGAAATTGGGCAAAAACGAAGGCTATAATCCACGGTTTTTGGCCCAAAAAGTTCGGAAACAAAAACAGCCCAATTTGAAAAAAGTGGCCAAAAAGATCGAAATTGGGCAAAAACGAAGGCTATAATCCACGGTTTTTGGGCCAAAAAGTTCAGAAACAAAAACAGCCCAATTTGAAAAAAGTTGCCAAAAAGATCGAAATTGGGCAA
>JBBYHQ010031352.1:0-33326 GCA_038382645.1 Spergularia azorica | reverse complement strand
ATGAAGATAGAAGAGGGATGAATATGGTGATGAACGAATGAAGATGATGAAGAGTAAAGCTACTGTAAACTGTGTAAAGGGATTGAGGACTGAGGAGAGAGAAAGGGGTAACAAAAGGGAAACATGGGAAATTCTAACGGAAAAGGTAACACCGGGTCCTTAACTCACCAAAAAAAAAAAACGTTGGGTCCTTAACTAAACAAAATCGAAAACTTTAGTTCCTAATCTAACACTTAACTCTAGGTTATCTCGAACTCCTATAGTAATTTGATTACACTCCTCTAAGACGCCTCTAGTGTTGACAATTTTTGCAAATGGCACTTGGATCAAATTCGAGACTTAGGGTGGACAGCTACCCCTACTATACACATGAAAGTCGATAGAGAAATGGTGACGAAAGCACATCGATCAGCTATAGTTACTTGAAGTCACTCTTGATATAATTATCGTGCATTTTCTGTTTCCGTTTAATTTCATTTAAGACGCTCTCACACACCAAATAAATAAACAAAAAGACGCTATCCCTTGTCGATATAATGGGCAGCGTATACTCATGGGCTTGGGTTGCAAAACCAATGAAAACTGAAAGTCCAGCCCAAGTTCATTGGGTCGGTTTAACATTCAAATTACATGGGCCGGCCTTTCTTATTATACAATTTATGGTAAGTTTTCCTTATTCGGTAAAATTGTATACTCCCTATATCCTATATCTCTATATAAAATTGGGTTGGGTAAGTGTGGATCAATAGCTTATAAAACAAGTAAAGTAAGGTTCAAGTAATCTAAGTTGAATTCACACACATACATCAATGTTCCTAGGAAATTGTGCATATGCTAATCATCATGCATGTAGAATATGCATGAATTCAAACTTCAAAACTAAATTAAGTTCTAAATATGCATGTAGTGTATCAAAGAAAAGAGCAAAAAAGGTTACATGAATGCGTACACACACTTCATACATCAATGTTCAAATAATGCCATGTACATTCCGTTTGTACATGAATCTTGAAAATGTCATGTACACAAGTACATTCATTGTACTTTTTTATAATTACGTATCCAAATGAGAGGAACATGGTAGATTGAGAAATGAAGGTCAATGTGATACATACTATCAATATGTCATTCTTCTCTCAATTCCCAAGGTTCATGCAAAACCCGATTACCCAAGCCATAAGTGCATGAACACTAGGCTAATCTGATATTATTAAAACCACACTACAATTTTGAAAAAAAAAAACTCATATAATTTGCACACAAATGTCATAAAAGACATATATATCATTACAATTTACATATAAGATTTTCGACCTAAATATAAAAACTGATCGTGCGAAGCACGGGATATTCCTAGTACTATACTACTTCCAACTTCAAATCGAAATTGTACTCCCTTCATTCTGTTGACAACTTCTGTCGTTGGTAGTTATTACCGTTATAAAGCTCCCTTCTTTCTCAAGTTTTCTCAATCATCTGAATTTTACCCACATTACCAATAATAATCATAATAGTAATCATAATAAGATTTACTCAAGTAGTAGTGCAAGTCAATCAAAGGGTGTTCTTGATCTTAAATTCTAGTATACGCAACAATTATAATTCGGGTTTCGTCTACTATTTCGGTACGTCTTCAATTACTAGTAGATTATTTCTTGTTTTGCCGTGATTTTTGTAGCAGTAAATTTAAAGGTTGATGATTCTGATAATGTTTTTGGTTGATAATGGAAATAATGTTAAAGAAACTCGTAATTTGATGCTTCTATTATAAGTTTTGTCATTGTTTCGTGTACAATAATTTCGGTAAGTTTTCAAGTAGTAGTAGATTTCTTGATTGTTTTGCGGTAAAAAAAATTAAATGTAAATTGAAAGGTTAATAATTCTCCATGTTTTTGTCTTAATTTTCGATTATGTTTACGATATAATGTTCTGGGTTGATCATGGAAGTGTGTTACGATAACATAGTCGACATTCGCCCTCGATTTCTCGGGTTTTTCTGTACGACAATTCGAGTTCTTTAGTTTACTCGTGGTTTAACATTGGTCTGAATGATTGTCAGATTTTTGAAGATGGATCAAAGAAAGAATTCCGAATATGGGAAGGAAGCAGAAATGTACATGAAAAGGCTGAAAAGTATGAAGACGCGGAAAGGTTGCGTAATGAAGAAGGCTAATGAACTGTCAGTACTGTGTGATATTGATGTTTGTGTGATAATCTTTGAACCTGGCCAGGCAAAGCCCTCTGTCTATCCTGAAAAGTCTGAAGATGTGTGTCGCGTAATTGACAAGTATTTGAGCAAAGACCCTGATGTTTGTAGTAAGACAGGTCCGAATCTTGTTAAAGAAGCTGAAAATGCAGGCTGTGGTGATGATGTTCAGGTTGACAGGTTTTCATTTGCTGAGCTGGTGGAGTTGGTTGGTTCTTTGGAGGCTAAGATTGAAGCTGTGGATGGTAGGGGTGATTTGATGAAACAAAGTCAAAATCTTGCGAAAATTGAAGACGTGCAGTTCAAGGAAGAGGATGTCATTGGTCAGAACACCCTACAGTATGGTGACTGCTTTGTTGATCAGTGTCTGAATGACCCTGCAGGCTACCAAATGCTGCTGACAGATGGTAAGAATCGTGGTGGCCTGTGTTCTTTCAGTGACAATGTGGGAAGCCAGGAGGTTCCGAAAATTGAGAAGGCGCAATCTGAGGAAAGTATGATGGAGTACAAGCCCTTAAACTATCTGAGCTACTTGGTTGATAAATTTTCTGATGATCCAGAAGCTGCTGGTTACCAAAACCAAACCCTGTTGTCTGATGAGAATAGCTATGGCGGGTTCAGGTCTTTCGATCACAATGTGGGTTTTCCGAATGGAGCAATGGTGAAACAAGAGCCGCAGCATTCTGTCTCGGGTTTAGCTCCATGGGAGAACACTCTCCTAGCCTTTTGAGGACTCTGAGAGTCTGAGACATCTGATCCTGTAGTACTATGAGACGTCTGATCCTGTAGTACTGTGAGACGTCTGATCCTGTAGTACTGGGAGACATTCACTTCAATAAGTGAGTATGATCAGTCGATTTCGTGTAGGTATATGATATTACTGAATGTAGTATGTTCTTTGTATTAGACTGTAATCATCACCTGATTACAGAGTTGGCCTTCTTTAGATTTTTGTTAGCAAGTATATACTGAATAAATTTCAGGAGTGTAGGGCAATCTTATAACTATCTTCATGTAAAAGAATGTCCTTGAAAATGATATTATGAGCACCTTTGTTTTGATAACTGATGTTCATGTTTTTGCTGATCATAGTCATATTTGGATTTGAATTGTATCATCCGTATTCTGTCCTAAAATTCACACCTCGAAAATCGATTTGGTCAGTCTTTGCTGAACATCCTTTCCTGCTGCAGTCTTGCAGACACTGTCATACACATCTGTCCTGAACTCCTGATCTGATCCTTAACTAAACTTCTCTTTCTGACCTAAAGTCTCATGTGTCTTTGTAAGTTTCAAGGTTGGCAATAATTTCTAGCAATGCATCTTCAGATTTACTAGATTGGATCGATTTATAACGAAATTATTCGATTACACACTCGAAAACACAGCAAGAACTACCCTGATATCTGCATTCTGTTTCTGCATACATATATGCTCTTCAACAAATTCATGCATAAGTCTACAATTACAAAAGTCTATGTAAAGAAGCTTAATTATTACGTTACAGCACACATTCTTACACAGAAATGAGACGTCAGATTCGAAGTTGCGCCATCTGTTTGACGTTCATAGGATAAGACACATTTGTTTCGCCATTGTAAGCCTTTAAAGCTAAGATCCAGTGAACAACCTGTGAAGGGTGAAATGCATCCCAGAATGCATGCTCATCTCTGTTAAAACATGGTATTAACAAAGGCAGGCACATTTTTTCTGCATTGTTCCTCCCAACTCCACAGCATGCACTGTCTACCACTGTCAATCCTGTTATACACAAATCGCGCAACATTATTCAATTAGACGACATGTAACATCACTTTTCGTCACGTGTTAACATAAAAACTTAACAAATGTGACATCTGAATGAAGACTTATAATTCATCGACCTTTCCTGACTAAGCTAGCTGATAACGAAATTTCCGATTAATTTTGTTCAAAGTTCTTACCATATGTAACAGGATGGTCGAGTATCTCCTTGATAGCCGCAAAAGTGTCACCAAAGACGAAAGTAGCATTAGGGTGGGTTGTATTTAGCTCATCAACAAGGGTTTTAAGCCTTGAGTTGAACATTTGAGGTGCATCATTGCTAAAATCAACACATTTTCCAGCAGGAAGCCGTGCAACAGTTTTTTGAGATGGTGTACAGCCAAGCGGCCCTACTCCAGCCATGAAGTACCTTCTCAGTCCTAAGTCGTACAGTGCCTGTTTCATTTCAAGAACACGAACATTTGTCAGTTCTAGGTGAAGTCACTGAATGTAATATTAAATTACGTGTTAAATTATGTTGGGTCTTTGGTATGATACATTAAAATTTTAGAATGTACATTTGTCATGTTATACAGGTTTTTACGTCTTGTTCAAAGTCGTTTTCAATTAAAACAGTAGTGTATATATGTGTCTTGTTGACTTGTTGTCTGTCGATAAGTATAAACGAGGCAACTAGAAGTCAGAAATGAAGTTGGATTTACCAAAACTTGCTTCTTGTATTGGTCGATGACTTTATCAGCATGCTTCTCAGGCGTAAATTTGGAGCGAGTGCCGTAAGATGGATTGAGGTAATTGTTGATATAGTCGTTGCTTCCAAGGATAATCACTGCCAACGCCTTTGAAAGATAATCTTGCAAGTTTTGGTCACTCATTTGGTTCAACAATTGATTTCTGGTGTTGTTAAAACTTTCGACCTGTTTACGAAAGCTAAATCGATCTCCCTGTCACAATTCATGACGAATGTTGAAAATATTTCGACAAACTCGGGTGGGATTATCGAACTTTGCAAAATAGACAAACAATTAAAGACACGCATACGACTACGTATGTATCTTTTGAGTCAAATATCAGCTAAGGTCATCATAGAGTGACGTAACGAGATGACCTTAAATCTTTAAGTTCTTTATCAGTTTAATTTATTGTGAAACCGTCATACTCGATATGAATTTAAATTCTAGGAAAATTACCAATCCTTTTCCACTTTCTTCAAGGATTCCTCCGGCAGCAGAGGCATAGTTTACACCATAAATGATGTCTCTGTCCGTAGCAAATGGATTTGCGTAAGGGGGAATGTAAGGAAGCCCAATCAATTCAGCTGCACACACACACACCCAACAAAAAAAGTGAGGGAAATTAAAGACAAAAAATGAGTGAAATGCATGAAAGGGAAGAAAAAAAAATGAAGAAATGAGATTATTGATTTGTTAATATTTGAGATAAAAATCATGTGAAAGGAAAAAGGACTCCTAACCTAAATAATTTGCTTGTAACTTTATACAAGGACAAATCGATTCGTAAATATAAATAGTTTTTGCTAAGTGTGATTGTAAAACTCGGCGTGAATTTTAAATTCTTTATTTGTGGATTGGAAAAAGAAAGATGATTTTGCGTTATCTTCTTACTTCTAAGTTTTGATGTCTAATTTGATTTACATGCTTAGTGAGTTTGAGATGAATGCTTTATAAACCAACTTATGATCATTTATTCGTGTGTAAAGTGTCATTGAACTCATAATCTGAAAGAAAAAAAAAAACGAATTGACTTATTGACTTAAACTTACAGAGATAATCGATAATAGTTTTTCCATTGGTAAATCTTCCCGTGGGGCCTAAATAAAAATCGATCCCATACGGATAGAAGTTTGCCTTTGCTTGAGAATTGATGTAGTTGTTATTTCCATTATCAACGAGCGAATCTCCGAACACATACATAGCCGTAAATTGGCCTTGTCCTTTAACTTTGACATGAAAAGATAATCCATAAATCATAACCAAAACGATGAGCCTTCTCATCATCAAGCACAAAATCTCCATTTTTCAGCTATTGGTTTTGAGTTTTCTTTTTAAAGTGGTTTTATGAGTAGGGTATTATATCAAAGAGAATAAATTCATGTGTCTAGTTTACTCGACAAAGTTGAGCACTTGTTAAAAAATGCAATGTATGGTTCACAAATTGGAGCTTTTATTCCCAATTTTTCTCCTTTATAACGTATTTTATGTACGCTTTTTTGTCACTTTTCCCCTCTTTGCTAGGTCTTTTTCAAGCAAAAAAAAAAAAGGTGGAGTCGTACAACTTCATTCACAAGTATTGTTAGTAAAGCTAACCTGGCTTGGTAAAGTAAATGGGTGTATCATGCATTTGAGGGTTAATCAAAACATTTCTCTATATGCAAGAGAGCATGTTAGCCTTGCAAAAAAACGAGCTTTATACATAATAATACTCGGTATTACTTATTAACGAAACATTTTCATAGAGATAACATAAGATGTACTCCGTATGAGGATTTAATATGCAATGGTTTTTCGGTTGGCTTATACTTTGGTGAATAAGTTAAACCAACCAGAAACACGCTACGTACTTGAATAATTTTTGACGTTGTTTTTAGCCTATTGTCAAATAGGAAACGAATTTGATATTTGTGTACAAGTCGATACGATATTTATCAAACTTTCATGTACCATGAATAAGAATGTTCATAGTCTTGACTGTGAGGTTTTAATTTTTTTTTTTACAAAGAAAAAACTAATGTTGCGGGGTAGGTAGAGTGTACTATCACCTGGACTAAGGTTATCCTATTTTGAGTAGTATTTCCTTTGCAGATTAAGGAGACACTTTTTTTCTTTTCACTTGAAGGCTAACCCCGCATACTTACTTTTCCATCCACAAAGGGTACTAGTCTCTTAGTTAGCCAGTCGAGGTGTCAAACGAGTGAGGATATGAGTATTCGAGTACGGGACAATCCTGAGGGCCGAGGCAGATTGAATTCCGACTATTAAGTCAACCTTAATTCTCAGTCTTGACTATGGGCCTATGAGTATCTTAGATAAAACAACTTTTATCTTCAAAGTTCAAATGATGTTGAAAATACAACATACTTTCCTAATACGTGACTTGTTTCAATAAACGGATTAGTAATCCACTCATTTCGTTATATACACATCTTAGTTAGGCCTAGTAAAACTGACCCACACTCAAACACCTAGTAACGAATTACTCGACCCGAATATCTGAACTTGATCTGAATCCCAAACCCTTATTGACTCGACCTGGACTTGGAAATGACCCAAACTCTACTGGACCTGATACTAACTCAAATCCAATATGACCTAATATGAACGGATTTGTCCCGAATAATTAGAGTTTAATGAAACGCTTGAACAAAAATGACATGGATTGGCTATATCACAACTTCAATCACTCAAATTACCAATAAAATGTCAATTTGTAACAAATTTTGAAGAGACCCGACATCAATATCATCGGAATTGACCAATTTGAAATTATGTGATTTGTATTGACCCGACCGAAATCCGTCCAACTTGTGAACACACCCGAAACTAGAGCCAACCCAAATCAACCCGAAACATTTAATTCAGAAGACCCGATCCGAACACGACACGTTTACAAGGTTAACTCTCAGTTAAGACCAAGAATAAAACCAACCTACATGGCTACATCTTTTTTGACAACTATGACAAGGATTATTAGCAATAATCTACCCAAATCCGTATTTAATATCATCTACAACTTCGTACTTCTAATTAATTGACAAAAATACAAGTAGAAGTCTTATTTAAGCTAACAACAAGGACCCCACATACACACCAAAAGAAACAAGATACCTCCAAAAAATAGTAGTACACTCACAAGTCACAAGGTACTACAAACACAGTAAAAAAAAAAGGAAGAGTAAAAAGTAAAACAACCCCCATAAAACACAATTAACCAAGTCTCTAGAGAGTGCCACATACATTTTTAACCTTTTTACCACACCTTTACACCTCCCAAAACCACTAATCTCCTCCTCATAATCAACACAACAAATCAAACAAAACTACTGCACTCCTCTTATTAAATTAACCACTCCTCTTCCACTTCCCATCTCCCTCTTCCTCCCATCAATCAATCTTCTCCATTACTCAACACTTTCATCACCCATCAAAATCTATTCTCTCTCTCCTCCTTTTTTTTCCCCACCAAAATTTCACCCCCAAAATTTCCTTCTTCCTCCTTTTCTCCCGCCCAACCCCAAAAAATACGCCAAAAAACCCAGAAAAACCAAAAAAAAAAAAATCAATTAAAAATTAAATAATTATAGGCTTGCTACTTTTCAAATTTTCCAAATCTTCTCTCTATCAAGCCGCCATATTTTCTGGTTAGGAAAAAAAACCACAAATAGAACTTTATTAAATATTAAAAAAAGAGTTAGTAGTATCAACATCATCTTCATCTTCTTCTTCAAGCTTTCTCTTTTACCCCCAAAAAAAAAGTGTGAGTGAACCCAGAAAATATATCCCACCTCCAAAAAAATTATCACATACCCAGATCAGATCTCTTTATTTCATTACTACCCAGATCTTCAATTTATTTATTCCTATCTTATATTAATTTCCCCCAAATTTGAAACCCTAACCCTAAAAAACTTCCTAATCACGCTAGATCTAATTTTTTTTTTTTAATTTTTTTTTTTTGGGAGTTTGTAACGATGGTTGTGAACGCGAGGTCGTTGAAGCGGATGAAGAGGAGGGTGACGGCGGACTTGTACGACTTTCTGACTTTTCCGGCGCCGGAAAACGGTGTTAAGATCGCCGGAGGTCCGTTCAGGTCAAACGTTAGAGCCTTCCTTACGCGACACGCTTTGCTTCCTCCGCCGTCGTCGATGCTTCCCCACCTTGTCACGTGGCAGGTGTTATTCCGAGCGTCTTCCGCCGCCGGAGACGGCGGATCTTCGCCGGAGTTTTTGCCTGGATCTGAGTCTCCGCCTTCTCCGGCCGCCGTGATTTATCTTGATGTTGTTGAAGAGGACGTTTCCCTCTCCAGATCTGTCTACTGCGACCAGTGCCGTGTTGTTGGTGAGTCAACTCGCCCGAGTCACCTTACCCCCGACTCGCGCGTGTGTCATTGTTTTGTCCGTCACCCCCCTCTCTCTGTCCGAGTTGACTCAGCCGAGTCGTCTACCCTTCTAGAAACCACTAAAAAAATTGGTAAAGGACCTGGTTAAAGTGAATGAGTTAACTCGACCGAGTCATTACTGAGTCAACCCGGCCGAGTCAAATAACCGACTCGTCCTCGGCTTTTTTTTATATATTTTTAAATTACAGAAGTAAAAACAAAACAAAAACCAAAAAAATGTCGTTTGGTGAGTTAATACGGTGTCGTTTAGTTGTTAAAAACTTCGAAACGTATCACGTAAATCAGTGCGAGATTTCTGGGACTATTTTGGAGCTGTTTATTTTATTATTTTTATTAATAGTTTATTTTATCTTTAAATTAATTTTTGGGTTTCAGATATTTTTGGTGGGGAAGTGGGGTCCATCCTAAACTTAAACGATGTCGTATAGTGTGGAATATGCTGGTGGTGACTTGGTTGGGTGGTGTTGTGTGAGTCGTCAATTTTTTTTCGGGTAAATTAGTACACGTGGCATGTAGTGATTGATTGAAAGTGAGTGAGTCGGTGTGAAGTGTGATATAATATAATAATAATATAAGCTTAATGAGCTCTCACTTATTGCGTGACGCAGCTTAATGAGTTAATGACCCACCCTTTCATATTATCCTTTGCTTCGCTTTTAAGTTTCCTCGTCATTCAATGGACCCTGACACTTATCCTAATGTTCGATTTATCGACTTATGTGATCCTACACGACTCGACTCATATCCCGTCACTTAAAAAAAAAAAAAAAAGAGTAGATGTTTATTTCCTGAATTGCCCTTGAATAAGTATTTAATTCTTTTTTGGGATAGGGTTAGTGACGGGTAATTATTGTGGAGTTGGTCCACGTAATATTTTCTGTTGTGGAATTTAATAAATTATAATTATCATTATATGTTGTTAATATTTGATAAGTAATAATGTTGAAATTGATTGATTGGAAATTAAATGAATGTGTAGGATGGAGTGGGCACCCGGTGTGCAGAAAGAGGTATCATTTTATAGTGAAATCAGATGGGAATTCGATTGGTGGGTATAACAAGCCATGTCCTAAGTGTGGTGATCAAGTTCATCTTGCTGACCCTAGGTGAGCTATTTCACATAATTTTGATTATTCTTTCTTATTCTTATCTTGTAATGCTTGTTATTATGTTGCCAATCTGTTAATTAGGATTCATGGGGGCGTAATTCGACTTAATTTTGGTTTAGTGTATTAAAGTAAGAAATGGGAAGAATTGGATGGAATGGAGAGTGGATGTGACATAAGAGCTTTTACTAAGGTTTATAATATTGAAGGGGTTACCATGGGTTATTGGTAGATTGTCAATTGTAGACATAAGTAGTAATTTCTTTCGAATTTGGCCTCAAATTGAGTACATTGCGAGATGGTTTGGCACAGTGTAAGCTCGTAAACTATGAATGTTCTAAGGTGGGGGGTGGGGGGGGGGAAGACGAGTCTTAGCAAATTTAGAGTTGTTCATGTTGTTTACTTCGTTACCCTGAGAATACAGCTTGTAGATTGGATGGGGGGATAGGCAGGAGGTCTTACATTGTTTTGTTTCATGATGTTTTGCTAACCTATATCCGCGTCTTTTATGTATATGTATTATGTGTCATTAAACGAAGGTGGAAAAACCTACACATGTCTTCTTGTTATCTCGTCAAGACGCACTTCCTTTGGAGACCTGTTCTGACCCATCCCGAGTTTATGAATTTGGAATGCTTAGTTTCGGAACAAATACAGTGTTAATACTTTTTTCTTTGTTGCCCTATTTTTTATGTGTGCATGTGTGATGATCTGTTTCTATCTGATTCCAGGTGCAAAACATGCAATCATGCGATAACTTCTGATGATGTGGAAGACTGGGTTTACCATCAGTTAGAGGACACTACTCATCTTCTGCATGGTGTTGTCCATTCTAACGGACATGGCCATCTTTTGAGAGTCAATGGTAGAGAAGGTGGCTCAAGGGTCCTGTCGGGATCTCATATCATGGACTTTTGGGACAGACTTTGTAAATATCTTGGAGTCAGGTTAGGACTCTTGATTGTACATGGTGCTCTTACCTTTCTGTACTTTCTTGAGAGTGAAAAGCTTGATAATAGTGAAAAGTTTATAATGACTCTGATGGTTTTTCTTGCGCTGTTTATATTTGTTGTCCCAGAGTTTGTTCGTACACATTTTTGGTTCCTTCGTCTTCTTCAATTATAAGTGAACTCTAGTTCGAGAATGTGCTTTACAATAGTAAGCCGTTAACTTAGCACGCATTCGTAAGTTTATAGTCAGTGGATGAGTATCGGGAAAGCTTAAGTTTTTAGGGGAGAGGGAATAAAGATCAAAGAACAAGCCAAAAAAGTTTGATGTTGTGGTGTCAGTTTTATATTCAAAACCCACTGACTTTATATACAGAGGAAAAAAAGAAAGAAAGTTGTAGCAATTACGATTAGATCATTTACTTCTGTTCCGGCTGCTTACATATCAAATTTCAGCATCCATTCTGGGAGTGCACTCGAAATACATTTCCAAATTCTCTATCTAGGCTTCACTTGATAAACGACTGCAATCATATCCTTCTGATTATTTTGCAATGTGCTGAAGTGTTATGGTTGCTGGATTTGTCAAATGACCGATGTATATTGATGATTATACATTTATACTCTTTTAAAAAACTCATGGTTTTTTCAGTTTGTTAGAATATTCTTGTACTTTGGATCCCATTTTTCTATGTCAAGTGTGTTGTCATAGAGTTTGTTCCCATTTTTGTGCTATCATGCGAATCGTGATGGTAGCGTAACATATGGATATGTTTGTAATGGGGTCACTTAGTTGTGAAGCTGCATCATCAATGCTTTTTTACTCTGGAGTGTGATGTCACATTTTTCATTCACTTCTCTTAAGAAGAATGTTGTTTCCCACATATCAACAGAAAAATCAGTGTCATGGATGTCTCCATAAAGTACGGGTTGGAGTACCGGCTTCTCCATGCTATCACCAAGGGACGTCCGTGGTATGGTAACTGGGGCTATGAGTTTGGGTATGGGAGCTTTGCTCTGACTCATGATGCCTATATGGAGGCTGTGGAAATCCTGTCTCATCTCCCATTATATATGCTCACTTGTCAAAGGAGGAAGCCACGCTCTCATGTTCAGGATTTGATAGTATTTTATCAATCATTGTCAGAAAGGGAGCTTGTTGATGTAAGGGACCTCTTCTCTTTTCTAATGACCCTGGTTCATGAGACGCAAAAGCCTCCCTTTTTGAGTGAAGGGACCTCCACGAATCACAGATCTTGTGCCTCTGGGGTGTTGTGTTCCTGGACAGCTATTGATGTCAAACGTGTTGAGGATGCAATGATCAGAGTTTTACGTGCAGTGACGAGTTGCAACTGGGTGAGTTGGCGGACTCTGAAGGGTGCTGTGTGTAAAGTAGGTTCGCCTGAGCTACTGGATTATTGTCTTAAGGATCTTGATGGAAAGCAGGCCCCTGATGGAGCTACAGTTTGTGCTCGTTGTAATCCGGACACAGGTGCATTTGAGTTCAGGTAGGCATTTTCATCCTTCCTTTTTTTTGTGTGATATTCCTGTTTAATTGTCCTGGAGTATTTAGAACTTACTTGAACATTTGCTACAGGCTTGAGCGTGGGAGCGCCCTATTGCATGGAAATGTGGCTTGTGTCAGCCAGTCTTTCTCGAATTACCTGCCTAGAGAACAAATTCTCCGAGACATGAAATTCTTGTATGATTATATGCTTCATCCCCAGACCATGGTGAGCTATGGACCTGAAGCAAATACATATCGTGCATTGGCTGCTGCCTCAAGGCTTCTTGACTGCAAGCAGTTTGTGAAGGACTACGAGCCAGAGACTGCAGTATCGCTTGGGGACCCCTCTGTGATGTATCTCATTTGCAAAGTGGAGCTTCCTGAACTATTCAAAGAGCATGTAATGAGGCCTCCTCCAGAGCTCATTGCCCTCTCACCTAATGCCACCATATCCGACTTCAAAACTGAAGTTGCCAAGGTTTTCGAAGAAGTATACATTATGTTTAAAGGGTTCCAAGCATTAGAGCTAGTTGA
Source organism: Spergularia azorica (assembly GCA_038382645.1). Lineage (NCBI taxonomy): Eukaryota > Viridiplantae > Streptophyta > Magnoliopsida > Caryophyllales > Caryophyllaceae > Spergularia > Spergularia azorica. The sequence goes on along the minus strand of JBBYHQ010031352.1, from coordinate 20,129 downwards.
TTATCGAGGTGTAGAAGATTCCACCCTGGTCAAGCTTGTTTTTACTTCCCTCCTCACTGTAAGAATCCGGGGCATCTGCCCAATTAAGAATGGTTTGGGGCAGTTTCGGTTGGAAAGAGGGGTGGATAGATGGACAGTTGATTGTAGCTGTGGTGCCCGTGATGATGACGGAGAAAGAATGTTGGCATGTGATTTGTGCGGTGTCTGGCAACATACTAGGTGTGCTGGGATTTCCGACTTTGAAGCTGTGCCAGCAAAGTTCCAATGCAGCAGGTGCAGAGACACCAACAGGATTACCTTGCCCAATATCAGTATGAACTGCAAGGATGAGTCCATGGTGGCCAATGTCGGCGCCTACTATGGTGGAAACGGCTTGGGAATGCTCTTTGATGTGCGTTAGCTGTTTTCGTGCATCCTGTATATTCTTCCTTTTTCTGTAGTTGCGCGTTTCTCAGGCTTTGAAAGAAAATGTGTAGATATCTTCAGAAGGCCTGAAGAACGCTTGGAAGTAGTGAGATTTTGCTTTGTTTAAGTTGAAGCTCTTCCTTTTGTAGCTTGTACATGAAGTTAGCCCTAACCGGAGCTTGTAGAATGTAGACACAGAAATGAAAAAAATGAAATCGAAAATGAAAAGAATTTAACTTAAGTCTTTAGTTCTTTACTTATGACCTGTTCATAATGACTCACATAGTCGAAACCACTCACTGATTGTTCTCTCTTCCGTTCCTACTCTTCTATGGCCTTTTCTCCTAATTCTTCTTAATTTCGATAAGCTGGACCGAAGAATTCACAGCAAATGCAGACCGAGATCTTCTAATCCGGCATCAATACCGTCTTTGGACGCTTCTTGTATTGTTCTTCATTTGCTCGTAAGCAGTTTAGCACACGGGAATCCATTAACCCGAAGAGTCAAGTAAACGGGGAATCATTGATCAATGATCATGCATCCATAATTATGCATATGAACTACCTTATTCCTGTTAGATCGGTAGATGTATCGATACTATAGTAGTACAGTGTTCGTAAACAAAACCAAGTTGTACAGTTTTTTTTCCGTAGTTGTTTCCACCTTCTGTCTCTCAGGTTAATGATGAACAATGTTGTCGAGTTGACTCAGTACTAAGGTATTGTTAATGATACTCAAATGTCCAAGAGCTGTGTACCATCATCTTTATAAATAGAAGTGTTACGTTTCGAAGTTAAGTATACGTATAACAATAGAAGTATCGACACTAAAAATTGTCTATAAACTTAAAGAGTTCAGAGATTCGATCAATTCAATCATTCCATGGCCATATCAAGCATTTTGAAGATGTTTATCTTCGCGTTACTCTTATTCGTGTTATCAGGTTACTTTACTTCGGTTTAATCTAATTCGTTTTATTACATCTTATTATGCAAGATCAAGTCCAATGTACGTCTATGAATGCCTTCATTTGCCTTATATTGTGGCGTATGCATGTGTGTATAGGTCTGAGCGCGGCAGATATGCAATACTGTCAAGGTTTCTCATCAAACTGCAACGTCGATGCTGACTGCTGCGACGGGATTTGTTTATATTTCAGTGCCTTCAAGTATGGTCTTTGCGAGTAACCTTACGCTACTTCAGTACTGATGCAAGTCCGAGTTCTTATGACATGAGATCAGAAACCAGTTATCGGTCATCTCGAATTTGAATCTGTATCCCTTCATTGTGCATGTCATGAGTGGGTGCACCTCGCTATTGATCGAAAATTTGTATGCATTATATGTGTTTCGTTATTTCATTTTATAAGAGACTTCTTGTTCCCTAGTGAATACGTTCGACTCTATCACTTGTATCAGAGCCACCTATATATTGGTGATTTGTAAGCTGAGCTTGTCTCTCAGTCTTTCCCTTTGAAGTTTAATAAGTCGTGTATCTCATTTGAATTCTTTACGTTTAGTTTACATTTGTGAGAAAAATGTAAATCAAATATAAGTAATTCTGAGTTGAGAAAGCAGGAGTATGAGATTGGCATTAAGCAGCAAGAATGGAGAAACTTGTTAAAGAAGGATGGATTTATCCAATTACGGCCGCGTGGATAGCCATAAAAATGATCCAAAATTCACCTATACTAAATCTGCACAAAAATAAAAATGAAGGGGCAATATGAAACTAACATCAGAGCATCTAACTTAGCTGTTATATTGCACAGAATAGATTGTTCAGGGCAGCTGATGAGGCATTTGGCCCTGCTGAGAATCACTAGGCACAAAAACAGGAAGCTGAGCGCCTCTTTGCGCGCTTCCCTGCTGGAAATAGCTCCCTCGTTCCCGGTCTCCTGAACCTCCTCCACTTCTCGTCCCTCTGGTCAAATTCTCGCTTACAAGGGGGCCGCCAAAGAAAATAGATTGACCAGTATATGACAGCTCGGTCCTAGACGCAACAGAGGAAGAAGTCGCACCTCTAGAAGTGGCAGACACAAATCTTCCCGCTTCTGGGTCCCAAAAAACTGTATTTTTAGCTCCTTCTCCAGTGATTACCTCCTTATTCCTTGGTGGTAACCGTGCTGTGCTACTGAGAGCTGTGTTCTCACTTGGCTCACCTGCTCTCGAAGACAAAGGAGACTGATTTGCTGACGATTGGTACATGGGATTAAAGTGATCCGTGTTTGAGGGCAACGGAGATGTTCCAAGCTGTGACGGGTGTGGGCTGCCTATGTTGCTCAAACTCTGTGCACATGCCTCGATGTCTTCCCGGCTCGCCCTGCTGGGTGGATAAGAGCTCTTGGCAGAGGATAGCCTTGGCATTCCTGCTCGGGAATTTATTCTGTTCTGAAACCCTGATTTCATGCTTATAGGGCTGCTTCTGACGCTTACATTGCTGCTGGATAGTTGATCGCTATCATAGGGCTGGGGGCGGGAGCTGATTGGGCGCAGTACAGATGATGAAGCTCGAGCTTTCGCACCTGCTTTAGCTGCCTCATGTGAATCTAGTTTGGCAAGCTTCCAAGCGCTAATTCTGACAGGGCGCTGAGGTACCCTTTTCCCCTTATCAGCTGGGTTCACAGTATCCGGATCCACGGTTGATGGTATGCGTCCAGGTTCTAGATGTTCAATCTCATCCTGCACAAGTATGTGAGAGAGTCATCAATGATCAATCTAGCAGTGGTAATACCAATGCCATCTAGAGTGAACTGTAACAGGCAGACGCGCCAAGTGAAACTTCCTTCTTAGGTCTTTTTCGGATTAGTTTGCCACTGTAAAACATTAGTAACCTGTTATTCTAGACTTCTCATATAACCATCTCTTACAAAATAACTTCACATCCAATTAACCCTTTCCAACAACTCCTTATAAACACATCTCCAGAAGAGGATATCATGGTCAATTCTGCATGTTTTCTTCAATATGAAGCTTAATCAAATGAAGATAATTAGAGTGGAACAGAGGGCATAATATTCAAATGATCCAAAATCCTGATAATTGGTAGCCAGACCAACATAGGGACTACAGAATGAATGATAATTAAAATCTCGGACATGAGCGCTACACTTGGGAGTTCTTATTGAGATCAACTAGCCAGACCAACATAGGGACTACAGAATGAATGATGCAAGAAACTCGAATAAGAGAGTGACAAGACTATCGAAACCAACCTGAAAGATTCTAGGCGGAGTACACCAAGCACCTTTGTATTGCAAGCCAATTCCAACAGAGCTTCGTCCACTAATAGCAGTGACAGCCGAACTAGTTGGCGAGGATGGTAAACTTTGCTGTTCTCCACCACCAATTGATTGTCCCGGTGGTTCACTTTGTGTTCGCATGGCAACAACATACTCATAAGTTGTGATACCCTGCAGCAAAAACATTTCGATTTCAACTGAAGTCAGACAGTGAGACCAAAGACAATGAACGTGTGAAAATATAATCCTTCCATTTAAAACCCAAGCTTTCAGTACCGACCTTTCTGAGAGGCGAGTAACCGAGTTTTACATTTTTGGGGAGGTCAGATTTGTTTGGAGTACTAACTTTATGCAAACTTAGAAAAAGAGTGAGAAAGGTGAAGGAAAATGTAATGAAATCATTAAAAACTAAAATTCAAACCTTGCTGATGAGAATCATGTGGAAGAAGAATAGTTCCCCCAAGGGTACAATTGCCATTAAGGAGACAAATGTACAGAACGCCTGAAAAAAATATAATCCGCTACCAAGTTAGTGACATCTAAACTTCGTCGAGGTACATTACATTATACTAAAACAAAAAGTCCAAATCCTATTATTCTTGCCACAGGAAAGAAATCATCATAGGGCTGGGCTGACTACCCAGGCTAATATTTTAGGTCTCCAAGAGCTTGAACCACAGCATCAAATTAGCATAACGTTGTACATTTAACATCAACAAGTTCATATGACTTAATCAAGTTCGACCCACCAGCATTTCAAAGAGTTTGAGTTATCAATTACTGACAATGCCACTGACTTGAGGGGTGGGGTGTATAACTGAATGATCTTATACGGATATTCTTAGACACAAAAATCAACTACATACCACCACTGACACAAACGGAGGGCGTGTGAATCCATCTCCAAGCCTCTCAGTAATCTGATGTTCGACAACATTTTTGAACACAAAGCAACGAACAAAGACCCAAATGCCAACCCCGCATTCGGCAACAAGCTGTCAAACAACAAACGTAGCCCATATGTCATACGTAACAGCATACAGTGGATAAAGAAATGGTTAAATGATGTAGAATGTCATTCTTTTCCCCTTTTGTATCTGTTACAAAGAAAAACTGTCTTTCATGACTTACCCAGAGAAGGCTCATTGCCATCAGACAGACAAAGCTCGCATAGTTTTTCCTCCCAACGCAATTATTCAGCCACTGCATGAGAAAGACAAACTTAGATTCCTTGGGCAGTGATAGGTAATAAGACGCAAATTTGTTCGATTTACTAAAGAAGTTACTTATAACTCCCAAAGAAGATCTGTAACTAGGAGGCTTGTCGTAACCCATTCACGGTATCCTACACTAGCAAAACCAAATTTACATCTTTGTTTAACTTACCCGACAATGATGATCAAACCCATCAACACACTTGTCACAACTTCTGCAGTGCTTGCTGAATTTACGTACCTGCAAGGCAAAACCTGATGAGGGGCATCATTTAATATAATTATTCCTTTAGGAAATCAAATATGCATCGGCCATCAGCCATTCAGCCTTTGCAAACATGTAGTCAATCAAACAGAGTGTGTCAGTGCGACATCTAATTTTGTCGGGACGCAAGAATTAATCATAAAAAAGACCCTAGGTGGTCGATTTCAGTCACAGATAGGAATCATTTCGATTGCGTGTCCCACTCAAAAGAAAGAAGTGATCCACTTGGCATCATCAAAAGAACTGGGTTGAGTGGGTTCTACTTTTACCATAATCAGAAACTCATCTCATACGAGTCCTTGAGACAGACTACAGTATCATCTCATATTACCAAAAAAAAAAGTCATCAATTACCTCAGCACTGCAAAGTGTGCAGTATAAAGCCTCTTCTTCTGCTGATGGCTCCTGAAAATTCTCCTCATCATTCCGGCAGTCTTCCCGAACAAGGCAGAAGCAAAAGATGCCTCCAAATTTCGAACACAAACTTGGACTATATGCGTCCCCTCTTCCATCAACCACTGATTTGCATGGCTCCTCTATTGAAGACGCATTACCTGCTAGAAAAAGTCAAAACCTTTCAATCCCATTGAATCCCCCAATTGTACCAAATAAAGCCATAAGTTTTCCAACGAATAGCTCAAAAGTCCAGTTACAATAGCATTCACCGTAGCTACTTCCCAAGAAACTTTGACACCTTCTGAGCAGCAGGTTTTGGCAAAACAAAGAAACTACAGCACGAAGATTAAACTGACCTGGTAAACTAGCTTCACAATCTGATCTGACTGTTCTATCCGGCACAACAAGGATACCAGGATCAGCTGGATCAATAGCCGTACATCTGGCATAAAGGATTAGTACTCCCAGGGCCTACAGGACAAAGACAACAACAATGATGAGCCAATGAGGGCAATAGTCGAAGAATGAACTTTATAACAATACAAAGTAGACAAAAAGAAAAGAATACTCAATAGGTTAATTTCAGCATTACCCCCTACACCCCTACAGAGGCTCCCACCAAGCAAATGGGGGGCGGGGAATCAGATGAAGACTGACTGCTACTTCACAATACAAGAAGCGTGCACAGTTTTTTTTAGCCATTTTGCTTTATTCCATTATAACCCAAAGCCAAAGAATACTTAGTCCATGGCTTAAATTAAAATTTCCCTGCTGTCTACTACTTCATCATATTTGAGAACCACTAAGCTCACAGTGACCAAGACAACATAATCATTCATAGACAAAAAATTTAAATGTGGACAGGATCTACTTCCACTTACCAAAAAGGTATAGATACCCATCGCCACATATTCATAGACGGCATCCTTGGCAACAAAAGGCGCAAAGAACGCATAGAATGCAACAGACAGCAGGAGATATACTGTAATAGCCAATATCTAATCATGCAAAATATCGAAGTCATGTTAGCAGATACGATAAAAAGATAGAGGACAAAAGTTTTGTACGATACCAAACAGAAGGAAGAGGGCAGCAAATTTTAACTTTTGACTCAGAGACTTCTGTGAGAAAGATCTTCACTTAGTGACATTACAGTAAAAGATTACTCAACACATACGTAATGAGGATAAAGGGAGACCAAGTAACCAACAAAGATGCAAAACATCAGTAGATATTTTTTGAAGCATGAATTTTCCAGGAAACAGTTCAATCCTATAACTGTTTCTCTGCACACGGTGCGAGTTGCTTAAATATAATAGCAAAGAGTAAGCTGATAACACATAATTCCCTAAGGCCCATAATTCCAAGAGGTGACTACCATAGTTTGTTTGCAATAATCCACAGGTAAGTTTCACCCCATTTCACACATAGTAGCACTAGCACCCACTGATATTATGATACAGATAAAAAAAATGACAATAGCGACTCTGTGTTGTCAGAGATTCATGTAAAGCTGTAACAATCAAATTCCCTTAAGGAGTCTCAAAGGATGGCGATGCTACCATTACAGGACAACATGAGGTCTGCGCCTAACTATATTTCTCCCTACCCTGCTCCCTGTCCCCCCTCATCAGTTAAAGAGTCTCGCCCCCAAAATCCAACAGCTCAAATTGTCGATGCAACCAAAAGAGAGGAAACAACTAACACACTTGTCCATGACATTGTGACAGCAAAGTGCAACTTAGCCCAAAAGCCCCCAATGTAGATTAGAGAGACTAAATTAACCAATTCATCTATCACAGTTCCCAACAGATCATCTGCTCATTTACATCATAGCACAATATCTCTTCAAAAGTGCTAAGACCATATACAAGAGATATGGAGTACCGACATTGAAGAATCGATGATCACAAGTTCCTCCCCAAACTGTATAAAACTTAACCACATTTAACTGCCGAAATTGTCATTCTTTTGAGTCAATTGTGCTGTTCACAAATACAAGTCCAATTGCAATATACTTGCATTCTCCAACCTATTACACATTCGGGTTTTTTTTGGCGCGAAACGGGGAGTGATTGCCAGCCTTGATTTCCTTTCTCAACCCAACTACAATTACATTGGACTACATCTAAAGCAAAAATCAATACTTTCCAGTAACTTGTAACTAAAAGTTCTTAAATCCCCATATAAGCAAATGGCTAAAACAAATAAAAATACCAATTTATAATCAATTACCAAACAAACAAACAAAAAACAACAAAATAATAATAGATCACCAAAATGTATCAAAAAAGTGCAGAAAATAACAAAATAAAGAGGCAAACTGACAATTTTGTAACATTCAAGTATAATGATGAATCATACTACAAACTTTTAGCAAAAAAAACTGCCCATTAATCATTGAACAAAATCAATAAAAAATTACTCACATTTTTTGCAGCTTCACCAACAATAATCATTAAGCAGACCAACTTTAATTATTATTAAGCACAATATATCACCACAAATTAAAAAAAAAAATCAAAATTAATGCAAATGTACCTGCAAATAATGAGCAGGAAGTTCCCACCCATGACGTCTGGCCATTGCTCAATGCAATCAATCAACAACTCAATATGTCAGATTCAATCAAAAAAAAAAATTGAAACTTCTTCCTCACGACTCCAAACCAAACCCAGAAATAACAAAAATTAAAAATTCTCAAAGTACACTGCTTCTTTCAAAATCTGATTTCGACCCACTTGAGAAAACCACATTTTACGAAGAACAAAGTAGTAAAGTTGTAATCTTGGTGAGGATTAAATTAGGGTTTATAGAGCTTGGATTTCATCGATTGTTGAGCCAAACAAAAAGGAATGAAGAAATGGAAAAAAGAGGCAAAATGTGGGTTTTTTGGAGTGATTAATTAACATGTTCTTGCAAATAATTTTGTGTCATTATTATTGTGTGTTTACTACTACACTTAGATTAATTAATCATATTATTCTATCGAGTAATTTGAATTGAATATTGAAATGAAGAGAGTAAATTTGAGAGGAAGCAGGAAATTTGTTTAGTTTAGTTGAGACTTATGAGAGTGTGTTGGGACTAGTGAAGACCGTGGAAACCGGCGACGCAAAACTAGTCTTCCTTTTACTAACTGTTTTTTGGGTGAGGATTAGGGTATGTTTGGTAGCGGATTAGCGAGTCGGGTAGTGGTCTTTTAAGAGAGACGACTTTTTAGTAGCCTCGTCGAAAAAGAGTTTAAATAGCGGTTGATGTTTAGGATAAAAAGAGTAGCTTGTATTGTTAATGAACGTATTACGAGCTTATAAACTATTTAAAACTTCCGCGACTAACTAATTATTAATGTACGTTGAGATTGATAGTTAATTGATGTTTTGATACTTTTCTTTTTCTCCAAATGAAAATGAGGTATGTTACCTTATGGGAAAATGAGGTTCATTCGAAGTGATTGTACACTAACTAAATCTCTGGACCAAAAATCATTCACCGATGTATATCGTATCCTCTAATAATATGTAATAGTTTCCTAACCCTCTAGCGTATTTAATGATTTCCTAACCCCCCCCCCCTCTCACACCGTGGAAATCAGCTTTAGAATTTTTTAAAACCCAGTCTTCATTTCCCTAACCATTAAAAAATCATTCATCGATTTCATTATTTTATTATATTTGATTACCAAACAAATTAATATGAGATCTTTGAGAAGAAGCCCAAAAACACAACCCTAAGGACTAGGCCTAAAGCAGAGAATATCATACATATTGGACAGGTGGTCGGCAAATTCACCCATGCAGGGTTGGGTGCAAACAGGTCAGACATCACACCAGCCCGGTGGGCTCTTGTCAAATTGGGTGCCACAAACATTCTGGTAGATCTTAATGCGATTAGACGCTACAATTTGGTAGTGTCTAGCCCGATTGGTTCAAGGGGGAGATACTTTGACTGTCTCACACATGGGGGGAGATTGGTGGAACATGTGTGAACTTGTTCCACAAGGCCACAATGGACAAGTTCACAAATCACAATGAAAGACAAGTTAGATGTCGCTAGCATATATACAATGGGTTACTCCGTTTTTTTTTTTTTTTATGGTAATGAGTTACTCGTTTACTCCTATTACCCAACTAGTTTTAAGACGGAACCCTAATTATACATATGGACTGCATTTTTCTGATCTGATTTGATTTGTACTGATTTGATTTGAATAAATTTGATTTGATTTGATCTAAACTGAATTAGTTGATAAATTAACTGCAATAAGACGAATTAATAACTAGAAATAGACTAGATTCATTGATTGTTATTTGGATAATTCTGATCTATTCTGATTTGATTTGATTTGAATAAAGCTGATCTGATTTGATTTAATTTGAATAAATCTGATATGATTTGAAAACACTGTTGAATAAGTTGAATCGCACATGGCCTATGAGTAGATGAGAAAGTCATTCACATCTGAACCCATGTGAAAGCGGGTTGTTTCTTTTGATACTTTATACGACAAATTCACGTAGTGCTCCGCAAGTCCACAACTATGTCAAAAGCGCGTGATGCCCTTAAATTTGAAACTTGTACAATCTGGTGTCCTTCCAACCCATGTCCGTTAATGTCGTCAGCTTTATGTCTGTTAACTGATGACGTGACGGTGATCAGCAATTGGTGGGAAAGTTAGCGAGGGATTAATTATTATTGGGTTAATACAAGTGATGCCCTTGTGCTTCACAAATTGCACATGATACCCATTGTTTTGCTATTTTGTACATGATGTCTCTCAATTATGTGGTTTTGCACATGATACCCTCATATTTAACGTCAAGTTAACAACGTTATCTTAAAAATCTAGAACAGGTAACAAAAACAGCCTTTATAGCATAACATCGTTCTCTATTATTGGGCGATACGAGCGGTTGCCCAGGGCCCCTAATTTCTAGACCAAATTCATATACGTACTATATTGTTATGTTACTCATGTAGCATAACACGACATATATGTACGTAGCGTAGCAGTAAATGACTTCAACTTTCAACTGTAAATGATTTCAACGAACTTGGAGGCAAACTTTTGCCTCCAATCCTCAAATTGACCCGACTGTGAAAAGTCTACAGCTGCAGGCAACCACCCTTGGTTTACTGTACCCTTCAAATCCTTGGAGTTCTGTATCTCGAAAAACTCAGCTACAAAACAGAGTCGCCTTCGTGATGTCATCAAAGCAACATGAGTCAGAAGTCTCGTTGAATCCAACTCTGCACTTGAACTTCATCATTTAAAAAAAATCAGAAAAATTGCAAACATATACTTCATGTATTTCAACAGAAGACAACATCAGCCCTAGAATTTTACCTGCCACCTTTAATGTAATCGAGAAGATCTTGCATGTCACCAGGCACTTGAAGTTTGTTGGTTGATTGTTTCAGAATATATCTAATCAACTTCCGAACACTCTTAAGATTTTCTTCAAGCGAACCATCTTCCTTCTTCAACAGATGCAATTTCCGCATTTTCAGTTTTCCTTTTCTCACCACAAGATTATCTTGATTTAATTGCTCGCATGAATAACCTTTTGTGGTGAATATAGACTACAGTAGAGAGTAAGTCATAAAAAACTTTTCTCCAAAACCTTGGGATGAATGTGGCTTTGGTTATTCATCTCCAAGCTCGAACTCTTCAATGGGTGGAAAAACAGCACAACATTTTTTCACCCAGTTCTCAAAATTAAAGTAATTCTACTCTTCCTATCATATATAGTAATCCCCTTCTCCTTCTTGAACCATATAACTTGTAATAGTCCCACATGGGACAATACTCGAGGATATGTAGCCAATCTAGATGACTCCACAGTGATTTTGGTACCCCATTCCAAAATCCCTTTACCTGAGTCGGGATTATAAGTACCTGGGAAAGGAGACCTACGAAAGGTATTTGTAAAGGATATCATTGAAAGGATAACCCTAGAAAAAGCAACTCAAGCATTTGAGCAAATCAAGCTAGCTCTCACTAGTGAACCAGTATTAGCTTTCATCATTAGGAACGATCAGCAAAGTATATACTTGAAGGAAAAACGAGCACATCATTGTTGGGGTTTGAATTTATCATAGAATACAAGAAAATGTTGCTTGCAGCACTATCAAGCATCAATTCTGACCTGCTGCAGACCATACAAAATACACTCCATACTCCCCACTATCATCCACGATTTGGAGCATGATTCTACCAGTCATCCCTCCTTCTCATGGCAAAATGGAAAACTAAGGAGGCACGGAAAACTAGAGATTGGCCAGGCACCCGAGATAAGGAGAGTAATCATAAGAAACTGTTACAGTAGAGAATTTCTACTGTAAGTCTAGCCCAGAAATCAGTAAGATAGGACAAGCTTTAGGAGCAATGCTCAACTAGAACTATAATAATAATGTGCAATTACATGCATCGACAATGAAAACACTCAAATCTAGCAAGTGAGTATATTAATATTATTATATATGTTACGTAAGAAGCTAAGATAATAAAATTGGTTAATAGTTGTAAATATCTACGGGATAAGGTCCACTATATCATCTGATTCACTACTTATAAGTTCTAACATATGCATCGTCCATATCCGTTACTTCTATATATCATGCCTCACTCCTTCATGCATACTACTCCGTAACTAGCAAGGTCCTTCTCCCCTTTATATACTTCCTCAATTCGACTATAAATTTCGCAAGGCTATTTGACACGATTCTTAAAGAAGGTGTAATCACTACTGTCATACTGTATCAATGTATCATGACCCATCCGATCCAATAATTATGGTATATTATATGATTATATCATGGAGTAGAAGAGATTGTTACGAATGGAGTCCTTCACGCGTGAGGATCTAAGGCTATGACATCTAATATACGGAGTAGCCATTACTCCATTAGCCAACGGACTTACGGACCTAAAACACTTGCACAGCTATCTTGGAGTTTAAAAAAACACGTGAATTTCATTTCAGGCATATTCGAAAACTAAAATGAAAAAAAATTTAGATTAATGTTTTTGAAATAAAGAACACTAACTTAATTTGACGGGGCTAGATTCGACTTCTAATAAGCCAATGACCGACCCACAAACAAGTGATCCATCGCATTCGGACACAATAACGCTTAGCTTCTTCTTCACTTCACTCACACAAAGTCACAAGTCACACCACCAGACGACCCGTTTCGAAACGTGAAATCCCCAAATTCCTTCCCCGCGCCGTTTCGAAACCCCAAAAAAAACTTTCTGATCGGCGTTTCGAGAGCAACAATGGAGAAATTACGCGAGGCGTTCGAGAATGTGAAGAAGCACCAAACTGTGGAGAAGATGAAGATGTTAGTCGGCATGGAAGTTATCAACAACGACGAAGAATCCGCCGCTGTTAATGACGAAGAAAGTTCCTTCGCTTTTATGGATGATTTCAATCGCAATTGCACTTTATCTACTAAACAGGTAACTTTTTCTTCAAGCTTCTAGGTTTGAATTTTGTCGAATCTTTGATTTAATTTTGATTTTTTGAGCTTGATTTGAATGATTTTGATTGATTGTTGTCGGAAATTGAGATCAGTTGTGTGATGTTTGTGAATGTCGATTTTGTGTTGCGGCAATACGATAAAATTCTCGTGTGAGGCCGTCTCATCGTATGAGCTTTAGGAACCGAAAGGAGTTAGTCCAAAATTGGAGAAGAATTTCGAGAACTTAATAATTGTGGATGTGTGAATGATTGAACTCTAGGTCTTGGAGTAGTAATTGTTATTTTTCGTCGGTTGAGCGGGTTGTTAGAGTAGCGTGTCGTGTTGAGTGGAGATGGAGGAGATGGAAGATCATGGGCGCGTTTTGGTCGAGGAGTTTAGCATTTGGCAATGCAATGTTGTGGCAATGTACATTTGCAGGCAATTTGAGTTGTTGATGGAGTGATAAGAGTGTAAGACCACGAGTTTTATGCCCATGTGGTAGGCATAATCGGATAGAAGAAATCAAGGACATGGCAGTGTACACTTTACGGGGCATCAATAATCGTTGGTGTGCATTGGGTTGTATGCAGTGTACACACGGTATTGTTGGTGTGCACTAAGTTGTATGCAGTGTACACTTTACACGGCATTATTAATTGTTGGTGTGCACTGGGTTGTATGAACTATGTAGTGTACACATGGGATTCAGCGTTTCTCTTAGTCGAGTTTGATGATTTATAGTAATGGCCAGTAGGAGAGGAGAACGAGCTCGTTTAGGATCATAGTCATTGGTAAAGAACACTGGATGTGGATCTTTAATCACGATTGCGAGTTATTGTGATGTAGTTTAGTCAGCTGTGAAGAACTTGCTCAGGATATGGATTCTTGGATTTAGGATATGGACAGAGGTACTACTGTACAGGATGTTCAGACCCAATCTATTGTTCTAGTTGAGTGTGTACTGGAGCCTCTCACCTCTAATGCTTCCGAGGAGGGATATGAATTATGATGTAACTATGCTTATATAGATGATGTTTTTATAGTCCTGTGGACGGAGCGATTTGATGGAAGATTCTACTGCTTTTGGCAATAATGAGTTTTACTAGATGGGTTACTACTTTAGTTAGGAAATAATGTGACGGTGGCCGCATCATCCCATCCTTCTCCTTCACTTTTTATCCCGTTTGGCCGTCTCCATCTACCATTAGCTATAGCCACACACTTCAACGTTTACTATTTCATTGCTATAGTGGTCTTGACCCTTCTACTATGATCTTCCTAGCAGTCAAGTTTTCAGGTAGTAAATTTTTTTTTCTCTGTTCATTTCTATTTCATTGCTATAGTGGTCTTGACTCTTCTACTATGATCTTCCTATGTTTTCAGGTAGTGAGTGTATGTTTTTTTTTTTTTAATTATTTGGCATAAAACCACTAAGAATTGCGCCACTTTTCTTTCTGCAGAGAATTCAGGGCTTTGTCATATGCTTTGTTGCGGGGCTAACTTGTACCTTCTTGGTAAGTATGGCACTGGTATACCCTGAAGCTGTTCTTTGGTTGTGTTTCCAATAATTGTGAAGTAATGCAGTCAACATATTCCATTTAAGTAGGCGATTCGTCTGCAATATCACCCCCACCCCGGACCTTGAGGTTCGCACTAAAACCTTTTTCAAGATTCAAGTAATAAAAGGGGCAATGAAAAAGGTGTAGGTAAAAGATAAAACGTTTGCATGCATGGAAGGCACTCCCTTTTTCCTTGTGTAACATCAAGTCAACCTTGCTTCTTTGCACTGACTGATTGATTATTGATATGCATAAAATATGTCAAAGAACATCAAAAATTCGGTAACTTGATCTGGACTAGTGAAAGAAATCTCTTACAGAGTCCATGACTTAATGGGATTCAATGTCAACTACAGACTTTTCTTTCTCTTTAAACAATCAAGCTTGATTTTATTTTCTTTCCTGTGTAGTCAATGCTTGTTTTCTTCAATCCGATCAAGTTTGGCATAGTGTTCACCCTCGGGAATTTACTTGCTATTGGGAGGTTTGTACTTGACTTATTCTTGTGCGTTTCAATCTGCTCAATGTGTTGGCTCTATTCTCTAGTGCTTCTTAACATTTTGCCTCATAATTTGAAGTTTTTTTATTGGGCTACGAAAAGAAATTTGGGAGTTAGTTTTCTGGTGTATTTGTTATGGGTGAAGATCCCCTAGAGTTATAATTTGGTAGAGTTTGCTAGTATTGGTAATAAGACAAAATAAGGAGGAATTTTAAATGCACAAAGAAAAATGCAATATATTTCATTTTTGCCTTATTGAGTAAACTCTACCATGTAGAGTTTATTTTAATTCTAGGGGATCCAAATCCATTTGTTATGTCTTTGGATGACCAATATTAGGGTTACTTTGGTGATGCAGTAATGATGTCATTGAACGACTTGGAATAACTTGGTCGCTGTCCTATATCAACTGAAGCATATGTTTATACTTCTACGTTTCTCATGGAGCTTGGTTTTTGTATGACAGCACAGCTTTCCTTATTGGCCCGAAAAGGCAGGTGATAATGATGCTTGATCCTGTACGTATATATGCAACTGCCTTGTACACTGCGAGTATGATTATCGCTCTGTTTTGTGCACTCTATGTAAGTAGAATATGTCTAAACTCCCCATATCCTGGTCTCTATTTATTGTTATTTTCCTCTTATACTTTGATTTCATATCCGAATTTTGTGTGTCTTCCATTGATATAACTCATTCTTGTCCTTTTTTTGGTCACATTTAACAGGTTCACAACAAGCTATTGACTCTTTTGGCAATTCTACTGGAGTTTGGTGCTCTAACCTGGTATGCCACCCAAAATCAGCCTCTTCTGCTCTTTATCTAATATATTCACTCATCCATCCTACTCCTTCAGATTAGGTGGTTTTGATTTGTTGAAGGGCATAGTGCTTGTTCCCATGAGCAGGCTTTTCACTTTCAGATGAAATAGCTATAATGCATTGACTATTGACTTGTTGGTTCTTGTCGAATACCTGCGAGGGAAAGAAATTGCTGATTGCCAAGTGTCGTGATATTTTTCATTTGTTACCCTTTGAAACTTCTTCCCACGTAGACCAAGATAATCTATGGTGTATTGATTGCTCTGCAGCTGCTTATGTTGATCTTTCTTATGCATTGTCCTCGTGCATTTTCCCATCTCTTGTGGCCTTACGGGCTAAGTTCACCCCCTCTACGAAAGATTTTGGTTTCAGCCTTCAAGAACCTGTTTTCGTTGCATTTTTTATCTCCATCCCCTAGTGAATGGTACATATTCTGGTTACTATTTCTCATGGTTTCTAACGTATTTGCTGGTGATTCACAAATTGCAGGTACAGTTTGAGTTATATTCCGTTCGCCGGGTCTATGGTATCTAAAGTTTTGGTTGGGTGTTTTGACACTGAATTTTAGCTTTGATATGCGATTGATCACATAGTGCTGGAGATCCTGATGACCTTCACCAGAGAACTGCTAGGATCATCAACAGGTTGCATCGCTACCCATCAGTCAGAACATGGTTGTTTACCCAATTATGTGTCATTGTACATAGGAGGCATCTGAAATGTTGTTGGTAGAGACAGATTAATGAACCATCAACCATCTGTAGTTTTGTACGTAGTTTCCTCTAGCTCTCCCTATGTACCTGTTATTCTATCGGAGCAATGTGGTTGAGTTTGTTTGATAAGAACTATTGCCACAATTTTGCCTGTGTGCATGCTATACGTATACCCGTATAAAGTTCGGAACTTTACATTCAGCATAATTAATCGACTGTTGATGATGGCATGGATTCTTATTGTACAAGTAATCTACATTATTGCGCCACGAGAAAAGATTCCTCATTGTTAACATTTCGTTTAAATTCTTCTCACATATTCAAACCAAGCGTTGTTGATTTCAAAAGAGCGGACAATGTAATTATGTATAGAAAATATTCATGTCGATTCGATTAGTTACATATTGATATTACACATAGAAAATATGAGTGTGGAAGAAGACTCATGTAAATGGTTCTAACAACAAATCAGTGGCTAACAGAAACGAATTCTCCGTGCAACACACATTCTCAATCCACCCAACACTAATATAAATAAGCATGCATACTTCAAAGAATACAAACAGCAACATTTATCAACAATAATAACAATCCCTGCACATAACATCAACACCCGTAATTCCGTTTGAGTAGTGGGGGTTGCTGCATTTAACCAGATTTTCTAAGTGTGTCAGTGTGTGTGGAATGAAGGGTTAGTCGCGATCGTAAGAGTGTTAGTTTCTGTTAAGTTTTAGTTAAATGTTTGTGTGTTTTTTTCTTTAATGAAAAAAATGTAAACCCTCCTTAATTAATGATTGAAAATCTGGTGTGTTGTGTTAAGTATCCAGAATTCCAGATTGATTAAGGTCCGATTTAATTGAGCCCAAATTGAGCCTTAACTCACAAGCTAAGGTAGAGTGATGTGAAGAACCAAATGAATTAACTCTTAGCTTAGCTTGTTTCAACTACGTACTTTCTAAAACATGCATTTCATGTTCTAAACATTTTATTAATGGCTTTGATTTGTTTCAACTAATAAGATGATTATTGTAAGAAGGAATGCATGCAATAGTATCCGCGGAATCTGACCAACTGACCAAATAAATGATACATCAACTTGAAGTCGTAACTCGTAAGGACTAACTGACTAAGGAGTACAATAGTAATAATATTCACATTTTGATTTTACACTCGAGACTATATATAATAACGAACAATACAAATTTTTCGTACTGTACTAGTATTAGTAAGGTTTTACTTGGTCGTTTTCTGACTTTTTAATAAGCTCGAATCACTGCTAATTCGAGTCTCATATTGATTATTTGAGTCCCTTTGCTGTGATTAAGGTGTCAATTTGGGCGAATTTTATTTGATTATTACTTAATTTGGGCTCGAATTTCTGCCAATTTAGGATTGGTTTTGCTCGAATAATTTCTTATGTTTCGACTACTTGTTGGTAGATTGAGACAATTTGTGGACTATATATATATGCTGACATTATCCGGACACAGTTACGAAACTTTGTCCGAAAATCAAGTACATTGCAATTTTAAGTCTCCGACCAAGTAGGCTGAATCCAAGCACAAACCAAGAGATCTCTAGTTTGAAGAAAATTTTGCGGACACACTGCACCATTGTTTGGTGTAGGCAGACAATATGTACGGGAGCGAAGATCGTAGCATATAAGTCGATGTTGATGATGATGATGTCCGCCAAGCCTCGAAAAATAGAGCTTGTTCCCTAAGTCAGGCCTTGTGGTGGGTGCCAATGTTGCGAAAGAAGAGCGGGGACTCAAGAAGATCATGTACTTTTCCAAGTTGTAGGCCTCAGACGACCAACGCTTCTTCTTGGTAGAATCTAATCGAAAAACTCTTACCCATTTTCCCAAAAGACATACAAAGACCGACCACAGAGCTCCGTCACATTTGAGGAGGTAAGTTGCCATTTGGGTCGAAGGGGTGCACATCACTGGATGGGTTGGGTGTATCACACAAGACTCTCCACCGTCTATGATGATCACGCGTCACTTTGAGCTTGGCAAGACGCCCCTTCATGTCCAAAAAGTAGAAAGCGTCCTTGTAATACACCGGAGTGTTGTTGGCTGGGTCGAATTTTTGTTTGGGATGATGTAGCCTAGCTGGGAATATATGCCAGTCAGTTCTCATCCCCGTAAACATAAGAGCACACCAAAAGCTCAGAAGAAGAATGGAGTGCAACTATAGTACATTCGTCCGACGGACCTTTAGGGACGGCCGAGTACCCTACACATCGAATGTGACCATCGATAAGATTTTTGGGCTTTTTATTTTCGGTCATCAACTTATTGAAAGGGTCATAGAAAAACATGTGTCCGGCTTGTCCGAGCATTAGCAACCAACCATCTTTCGAACACGCAACATCCAAATTAGTATTAGCAGAGGAGGTATCGTCCCAATCCGGAGTAGTCATCAGATATGGCCGATTAGCGTGATAGGGGTCCGTCACGTTGCATATTCCGTCATCGTTGTTGTAGTGGATGAGCCACGGTAGGACGGTATGTTTTTTCAGATATTCCATCTTTGCTGATCTTTTTGGCCATTGTGATAATGGAGGAGCCGAGTCTCGGAATTTCTTGCAAGTCGCACGGAAACTTGAGTAATCACTCAACCTTAAACACATTGCGACCAGTGCAATCAATTCTCTAGGAAGTTCTCCAAAAATCACTTCGTTGCCAGCTTCCTCGATAGTACAGATCGTCGTCTCTGTTTTTACTTCTACATGACGACTCTTGGCTTTGCAGTTGCACCGTTCATCCACTTTCCTGTAACAAGACGGACAAGGGTCAACAATTACAAGATATGTCGAAGAGAAAAACAATCACAAGATATGTTAATAATGAATCGTGTTCTTGTATTATCTATTCTATTATTATGTTTAAAAGCTTGATTGAGTTCAATCCGTCTATGGTACCCCGGGGGTACCATTCTATCTGTACCCCCCCGGCCCAATCCAAGGCGCAGCTGGGCCAGTCCAATCAAACCAGCCTAATCTAAAAATAAAAATAAAACAAAAAGAAACATAAAAACTAAAAAAATGACAATCTCACTTTCTCTCTCCTCCCCTCTCCTCCACCCACGACCCAGCTCCGTCCCCGGCGCCACCGCCACGGCTGCTGCTCCAGCGAGGAACACACGCCGGTAAAGTCGCCGGAAACCACCTCCTCCCTTTTGCCCCGTCCACTCTTCCCAGCGCGCGCATCCCTTTCTCTCTCCTCCCCTCTCCTCCACCCACGACCCACCATCCCCGCTCCGTCCCCGCCTCGGCAGACCGGACCCAACCACCAGTCGGCCGGGACAACCACCGCGCCTCATCGCTGATCGTCTCTGACCACCACCTACATGGTGGGAAATGATCCAACCTCGCCCCGCTACTCCCTCTCGGAAACAAGAAGAAAAGAAAGGAGTGATTGTGGAGGATGAAGGAAGCGACGCCGGCCACTGGTGATAGGCCAGGAGTGATCGCCGGCGACTGGTGAGGGCCAGGAGTGCTCGCCGCCGAGGGGTGGGTCGGGTGGGTTTTGCGGAGGATGT